>QFDX01006432.1:0-20565 GCA_003315875.1 Lactifluus piperatus | reverse complement strand
CCGCCTGCGACTGCTCAATCTCACGGAGGACTTAACTGAAATCATGCGGCTATTCCCTATGGCCATCAATGTTGTGAACGCGAGGGTGCCAGAAAGGTTCCAACTTGCATGCGAATGGGCATCACTTGCTCGATGTTCAAAGCATCCCACGAGTATTACGGCATATGAGAATGCCATATCGTTAATGCAAGACTCTCTGGCCTTTGCTCCAACTTTGAAGGTGCAACATTTTCGTCTTGTCACGAACCGCGATAACTACGAGAAGCTACCATCGAATTACGCATCATATCAGATCCACATAGGACGACTCGAGCAAGCTGTTGAGAATCTGGAGCGGAGGAGGGCTCTATTGTGGTCAGAAATGCGTGGTTTCCGCACGTCGATCGATCGACTTGGTGGGGTGGACCCACGTTTAGCACAAAAGTTTTCCGCGATCAATCAGAGGCTCGAGAGCCTGACAACGTCTGCCCTTCCAGGTGGTGGTATAGAAACAGATAGTGCTGCTGGTAGCGAAGGGATGGACCCATTCGGTCGTCTCGTGTTACAGCAACGGACACTCCTTGATCAGCGTGAGAAACTCATTTCACAGATCCAAGCCTTGCCGGGCTTTGAGACCTTCTTGAAAACACCTTCCTTCGACACTCTTAGTTCCGCTGCTTCACATGGGCCAGTCATCATCATCAACCATGACAAATGGCGATCAGACATCCTCATTCTCATTCACGACTCCCCTCCCTCCCTAATCACCATGACTGACGACTTTTACGACCGCGCAATCGAATTGAAGAATCGCCTTGTGCTCGCCAAAAAGGATCACCGCCTCGAATCAAAGCATTACAAGCGGGCTTTGCGTTTCGTACTCGAGACTCTCTATGACCTCGTCGGCCAGCCAGTCATTGAAGAGCTCCGAAAACGGAACATTCCTGAACAATCAAGAGTTTGGTGGTGTCCCACATCCGCTCTCTGCTCCCTTCCCCTCCACGCCATGGGCCCTATTCCTTCAAACGATAGTGTCAAATGTTATTTCTCAGACTTGTACATCTCTTCATATACCCCTACACTGTCCGCACTCATTGAATCACGCAAATCCACTGGCCCACTTTTCGAGAAGCCGTCTATACTTCTTGTCGCACAACCAGATCAATCTATATTACACGCATTCGAAGAGATCTGGGCGATACAACGCCTCGATACAAAGGTGACCACTCTTATGTCAAAAAAAGCAACGCCTTCCCGCGTGATGGACGAACTAAAAGATCACCGATTCTCTCACTTCGCGTGTCATGGAATATTGGAACCAGGAAAACCATTCGATTCTTCCTTCAAGCTCCATGGAGGCGAGCGACTTACCCTCCTCGATATTGTACGCTCTCAGCTCCCCACTGCTGATTTTGCATTTCTGTCCGCTTGCCACACGGCCGAGATGACTGATGGGAGTATTGCGGACGAGGTACTCCACCTCACGGCAGCAATGCAATATTGTGGATTCCGAAGTGTAGTTGGGACGATGTGGGCGATGGCTGATACAGATGGAAGGGACCTGGCCAAACACTTCTACGAGAGGATGTTCACAAGTGAGGAGCCGGGGATTCCATATCATGAGAGGTCTGCGAAGGCACTTCGAGACACAGTGCAGAGACTGAGGAGAAGTAAATCTCTTCCTCTTGAACGATGGGTAAATTTTGTTCATTATGGTGCTTAACGCACAGTCAAAGTACAAACATTTGTGAGTAATGATCTTGGTTTGGGAGCGATCTCAACACTTACTATTGCTGGAATGATGCCTCAGGCTCGAACTTGAAGCTTGAAAGCTTGAAACTTGAAGATTCACATTGAGGGAGGAATAATGTATCGTGCTGAATCACCCGCTGTAAGTATTTGATTGTACGTAACTTGGTCATGATGAGCTGTCATAGCACACCTGGGTCGGGTCTCGTAGCGAGTAGACGAATGTTAGATAGACTGTTACAAAGGTATTGTACTACTGGAAAGTAAATGAAGGCGTGTCAGAACATGGAACAACACCGCGGTCCGGGAGCACCGGTAATGGCGGTAATATGATAGCCCGGGCCGAGGAGATGCCAGAGGATGGCAACCGTAACCGTAAAACCGTCAATCGTTGAACTTCATTGGCTGACACAGCAGTACAGTACTACTAACGGCAACGGAGGCGGCGAAGGTTAGGATCTCAGAAGACACACGGCACTTCTCGCTCAGCTTTCTCCGGGCCTCTTGTGTTCTGAGCCACTGGACTGACCATTACCTCATAACTGCAGATGTGCAGCGGCGAAAGTCTCGTATGCTCCCGACGGGTTTGCGTCTCGATGAGTAGAAATCAGAGTTAGGGTTGTGCTGACATGAGCATGCCACCGGTTTTGTTTGGCAGGTGTCTCCCATTTTATGAGGCTTCTTCAGCAGCAAGTACTCGCAGAGCAGTGAGGGTCGGCGTTTCAGAATTGTTCCGACACGGACCACTAGTCCCTACTACGTCGAACCTTGCCACTCTGTAACCCTGTCCTTAGTCACGACACGACTTTCCTGAGGCTTGCAGTCTTGCATCCGTGTACTGTGAACCCCCTCCAAAAGAATCACGGTTACTGTGCGGCTAATTTATCTCAATGCGCCGCAGGTGCCGGCACAGTCGCTTTCAGTCTCACGTAACTTACAACAACTGTCAGTGAAACTCGAATGTCACCTATCACCCCTCTATCGCCCTCTCATCTGATTTTTGTGAGTATGTGCCACCCATTCATTGTCTGAACTAATACGGTCTATTCCGGCGCCTTGTTTCGACGTCATAATTTGCTCTCTCTAAGCTAGCATGGCCATGATCCGAAATGATCGCCGCCCTGCTGCCGTTGTCATGTCGGTGGCGTTATACACTGGATTAACTCAGAAAATCAACCAGGGGACGGGGATGTTGTATTCCCTATGCGTTCATTCTATTCCAACAATTTCAATTCCTCCTTTCTCATGTGACAGCTACCATACGAAAACGGCCACCACGGGCTCATCGAATAGTTTGTTGATCGCATCATCGTATCTTCGGCTTGGCACTCCTATTCGCATACTGGACGTTGTTCGACCATCTTCTGCTTGTTTTATTACCTAGGGGAGAGCAAGTCGCCTTGTATGGATGAAGAGGTGGGACTTGGCTTGTGGAAATGCTCAAGTCGAATATTCCGTGGAAGACGACTTCTATTACTTGTGGAGCCCGTCATTACCAAATGCAACTCGGGTCCCTCGCTCGATTACGGAGTCGTCGGAGTGTATTCATCAATACCTAATATTAAATTGGAATGCGTAGTAGGCTTCCTAGACGACCCCGACGCTGGTGTGGATGGGACGCGTCAAGATCTGTCTGCCTATGAGAACCGCCACCTTTTTGAGGACCACTGTCATGCATATGGTTACCCGGTAGCGCCTGTTGGATAATGAAAGGCTGAAACTTCAGGTAGGGAGGTACCATGCGCGCCTCGCATCCCGTGGTCCCCATTCCCTTGGATTCACTACTGATAAGCACACAAGTTGCAGCATCAGAGGCGAACTGGCTTATGTCTGCAGCGGTCACGGGCAAATCCCCATTTAAGTCTCACTAGAACTCATACATAACCCGGCTAATAAGGTAATAGTGGTTCTGATTGGCAAGCGCTCTCGGCTAACCTACCCCGAGGTTCTTGATTCTAATCCTCTGCACTACAGTATGGGAACGCCGCACTCAACGCAATCTAGCCTTCTGTGCCGTTCTTGAACTCAAAGTCGTAATTTCGTTTACTTTGCATACAAATCATGCCGGCACTGCATACAATTGTTGTGCGTCTAACGTCCTCTCGTATCCTACCAATGAGGTATAGCTCACACCCCCGTGAGTTGGCTGGGAAATTGCTCCACTCCTCTTCTGAGATCTGATGGTCCATCCAAAGCATGAGCACCCGCTAGGCCAGGAATGAGTGCTTGTGCCGCATTCACCATCTTTGGCCAACCAGACAGGAAATCTTATAAAAGGGCAGTGGTTTATCTTCCTCTTCCCCAGTCCCGAGCGCAGCTTCAGCCTTCAGGATTACCACATTACCACAGCCTCCATCTCTTCTTCACAATGATGCTTTACAAACCACTTGTCTCTTTGGTTGCAGCCCTTGCCGCAGCGAGCAGCGTCGCCGCTGCTGGCACCCCAGTGGCCAGGGGTGACGGCGGCTTCCCCCCTCCGAGTCACACACCTGTCCCGGCCAGCCAGTGCAACACTGGGTCGTTGCAATGCTGCCAGACGTTCACGTCTACCAGTAACCCACTTGTGGGTCTTCTCGCTAGCCAGTTTGGCCTGACCGCATTGCTGGACGCTGCCCTCGGCGTTGGGCTTACTTGTACTAACCTCATCATCGGCGGAACCCAATGGTAGAACTCCCTCACCCTTTTATTTCACGCCAAATGCTAATATACCACGACAGCAATAACGATCCTGTTTGCTGTGATCACGTTGAGCAGAGTCTGTGTCCTTCTCATCTTTGCATGTCTACATTTCCTAATTTAACTTATGAATCAGATGGCCTGATCAATATTGGCTGCACCCCGGTCAACGTCAATTTGTGAATGTAGGCGCACTCCAAGCTGTTGGACGAGTTGAACGAGTTGAATGTGTTGGCTTTGTGAACCGTTTGTTTGTGACCGGATACTTTCTCTTTCTTTACGCTTAGCTTGTAGTCGCCTTGAATCACCACGCACAAAGGTGGTATCTAGGATGGTTTCAAATTTTTTGATAGTTCCACCTGGCAGCTAGCGCTATAGCCAAATACCATGTGTTTTGTTTGTTATCTGGAGTGTGACGGAGGAATGCAAATGATCGGTCCCGGTCCGAAATAATACCCAAGACAGCGGCCCACTTGCGGGCCCGGCCGTGGTATTTGGATATATTTGTGACCATTATTAGCGTGCCGGTGCCACAACCGCGTCCAATTTGCACGCGTCTCAGTCGTGTCTCTATTTTCCATAGCACATCCCTAGCTTGAACATCTGAACCTAACATAGAATGAGGAGGAACAACATCCGTGGCCCCACCTCAGCACTTACAGAATTCCTTAGAGTCTGTATATCTTATCTGCACTTCTTCTGGTTCCCTCACTGCTTGCTAGGAGTCGGGCATCGATCATGCATTGATTCGTCGTCGTGGGCAGCAGCAGCAGCCGCAAGCTGAGGCAGGTCCCAGTAATGTGTCACCCAATATAAACTTGGATATTACAAATGAAGGGGAGCAGAATGGAGAGCCTAGCGCGCGTACAGGAGATGTGCGTATCTTTTCCATCCCCTTGCTTCTGAGCTTCTGATCCCCTTCTCACACCTGACGTAAGGCTGCTGTCGACTCAGATCACCTTGACAGTGAGGAGGAGACTCTCGCAGAAAACAAGAGAAAGTTGAAGTTGTCAAAGGCAGCTATGGAAAAGCGTAGGGCTGGCCCAAAGAAAAAGGCAATAAATTTCGACGATGACGATTATGACGACGGTGAGGAGGATGCATATGTGGCGTTATCAAAGTCTTTGTGGGCAGATAAGTCGAGCAACTCTAAGCCGTCTATCGGCAGTCGTGTAAAATGCGCCAAATGCTCGAAGCAATTCACTATGGTGCGCATTTCGAAAGTGCCGTGGACATCTCATTCATATTTTGTGAAGACAAAGTATACGATGGCTGCAGACCCAGGGCCTGGTTATCTCTGTCACCCCTGCACTAAAGCATCCGGAGCTGACCCGTTCAAGAAACCTCGCGCGCCACGCAAGCGCAAGGCCGCTACCGAGAAGCGGAGCGTCACCAACTATCAGGAGAGGAAGTTCCCTACCTTAGTGTCTCTCTGCATCAAGGTGAGTGCATATTCAACTTGGCAGCCACCTCATCTGTTGCTCACTTTTTTCCAGATAATATCCAAACATATTAATGACGTTGAGGCATTCGGCGACATCGGGTCTGTCAATCTCGACAAGATTATTCGTGCCCTTTGTCGAAATAGATCTTTGTAAGGTTATATTATTCTTGATGTCTAGTGTGGCGACGAAAGTTTTCAGGACGCCCGAAAATGCCACCCTCTTTTATGACGTGAAGAACTCAAATCTCAATTTTTATGATGGCACCAAGCTCGAGCCACCTGCGCTCACAACCCTTTCCCTACTTAACCCGAATCTTACTTCCCTCCGTATTGATTTTTGCGGCCATCTTAACGACGCAGTCCTTGATGCCTGGTCTACGTCACTTCCCTTCCTCACGTGCCTTGAGCTCCTTGGACCTTTCCTTATCCGCGTGCCAGCCTGGGTATTCTTCTTCCAGTCTCATCCGCAACTCCAAAGCCTCCTACTCAACCAGAGCCCTCGGTTCGACCTTGAGTGCATGATCACTCTGGCCACCTGTTGCCCGAACCTCACGCAGCTCCGCTTGAAAGAAATTGGGAAGCTTGATGATACGTTCCTCCCCTACATATCCTCCCTTAAACACCTGGAACAACTCGACCTGTCATCACCTAGTACATCCTGTTCCCAGGACGGAATGATTGGCATGCTTCTCCGGCGTGGCACACAGCTCACCCACCTAGATCTGTCTGGCCACAACGAACTTGGCGATGATTTTCTCATGGATGGCATACGAGAATATGTTCCTAATCTCGTCTCCCTCAAGCTGGACAACCTGCCCACACTCACAGACGAGGGTGTTGCTGCATTCTTCCGCGCATGGACGCCTTTAGTTCTCAGCACACTAAGCATCGCCCGTGCCCCTAACGTCGGCACCCAGGCCCTCCCAGCATTGCTGGATTGCGCCGGGTCTACGTTGTCAGCACTAAGCATCAATACCTGGCGCGAGACCACGGCCGAAGCCTTGGAAAATATCGCCAACGTGCGTGAGCTGCGGACACTCGATGTAAGTTGGAACAGGGCCGTGGATAATTTTGTCATCAAGGCGATCATGGAGGGTTGCCCGAAGTTGGAGGAAATCAAATGCTGGGGTTGTAACCGCGTCACGGCGGAATGCCCGCGGAAGGTTCGTCGGCTTTTTCTTCGTCGAGACGTGGCCCAGATGAGCTGACCGAGCCCGGGACCCTCAGTTGAATGTTAATTTACTCGGTGTGGAAAGCTATATTTACGTTGGCGGGAATTGAATTATTCTGTCTTAGACGTGTCTAATTTTATGCCACGTGATTTCCGGATTAATTTGTTGGCGCCTGGTCCGCCATCTCGGTTGGATAACTTACGGTATGTTGCAGACCTCATACATTGAACGGGCAACAGAATCCAAAGACTTGAACAATTGAGCGGAGTTTAAAATTTCAGCCCGGTGACATTGCGTTGCGTTAGTTGGCGATGTGCCTATTTGGGGTGCATTCATCTCCTAACCACCATGGCCTCACTCACGGATCTAAAGCCGAATATTGGTGTATACATTGATCCACAACATCATTTGTGGCTTGATGAGGCAGATCCAACAGTCGAGGATATCCAGTCCGGAGCCAATCTCAGAGAGGGGGAGGTGATAGTGAGGATTCGAAGTACGGGGATCTGCGGGTATGTAGGAACTCTCGACATGGGAGGTATTCCAACGACTTTGTGCACTTGTGTAGTTCAGATATCCACTTCTGGCGTGCTGGACGTGTTGGGCCTATGATCGTTGAAGATAAACATATCCTCGGTCATGAATCCGGGGGAGAGGTATCTTGTACCACTTATCACCTATACACCCCATATCCACAACTCCGATCTGTGCCAGATCATCACCGTACACCCTGCCGTAACGCATCTTAAACCGGGCGACCGAGTAGCAATTGAACCTGGCATGCCATGCCACGCCTGCGCGCCGTGCCTCAGAGGCCGCTACAACGCTTGTGAGCGCATGCTCTTCCGTTCAACACCTCCCGTCCCCGGGCTGTTGCGACGCTACATTGCGCACCCGGCGGAGTGGTGTCACAAGCTCCCTCCTTCGCTCTCCTTCGAGGACGGCGCGCTGATCGAGCCACTCAGCGTCGCGCTTGCAGCTCTAGACCGCTCAAACTTGAGGCTTGGCGACACAGCGCTGATATGCGGTGCTGGCCCCATCGGTCTCGTAACGCTTCTCTGCGCGCGCGCGGCAGGGGCGTACCCTATCGTTATCACCGACATTGAAACAGGGCGGCTTTCGTTCGCCGAGTCGCTCGTCGGGGGACGCGTGCGCGGTCTCCTTGTAGCACCTAACGAAGCACCTGAGAAGCTCGCGGGTCGTATCCTGGAGGCGATGGGCGGCATTGAGCCGGATGTTGCGCTTGAATGCACGGGCGTTGAATCGTCGATCGGAGCTGCGATCCATGCGGTTCGGTTCGGGGGAACCGTGTTCGTCGTTGGGGTCGGAAGGGATGAGATGAAGTTCCCGTTCATGCGACTATCGACGCGCGAGATCGACCTCCGGTTTCAGTACCGGTACGCCAATATGTGGCCCAAGGCGATACGGCTCCTGGAAGGTGGACTTTTGGACGACGCCCGGAAACTGGTGACGCACCGGTTTCCTATTGAGGACGCTGTGCGCGCGTTTGAGACTAGCGCGGATTACAAGACTGGTGCGATTAAGGTGCAGATTACGGATTTGTAAGGGTTCTGGAGAGTACCGAAAACGTTTCTTGAATCACCCCAATTCTCCGCTAGCTAAGCCGAAACGGTGCGCGGAAACATGTAAAGATACACACGATGTCGTGAAATAACAGTTGAAGAATATCATTTGGAGGGGAAGATGGGTGACTTGACAAAGTCCTACTGTATCCCAATGAGGAGCAGGAGCATAGTTTTTTTTTTTTTTTGGAAAGCGCTTTTATTCTAAAAAAAAAAATGCGCTTTTTGGCAGCCGAGCTGACTAATATCATGACGTAGTCGCTTTTTGACATCGTTTTGTCTCCACGCTCGAGGCTGAAGCTGAAGCTAAATCGAACATTCTGTACAATAGCCCGGTGAGGTATTTTTAGGCTTACTTTGCCGCTTGGTGCCCTTCTTTGTTGAGCGTATTTCTAGTACCAGCGTTCACTACAGCCACCCAATTGTTTCCACTACGCTCCGGACCTCCGGCCGATGAGAGTGGGTAGACTTTGAGCATCGAACAAGACAGACAGACTCGCACCTGCATGCCTTGTGCTGCAGCAAATCACGGTAGTGTCTGATCTTCTGACCTATCTCAGTCTAGTAGCAAACTTACATACTTATCCTTATCAACGGTTGACAAACTTGTCACAGTTCAACGTGACAGTTGCGTGAACATTGAAGAGACATCTCTACTTCCGGGACCCATGATATACTTACTGTATAAGAAGTATAAGTGTCTCATAGCCTGACTTGGTGTGCTACGCAAATACTCGTTGTACGGTATTAATAATACTTCTTGCATGATCCGTGTTAAGAAACACCTGAATTTGATGATGCCCGTACATGGGCAGAAAGAAAAATATTTCCTTTGAACTGGGGTCGAACCAGTGACCTTGGGATAGCAGGTGTCATCTGTTATAGTCCCATGCTCTTCCACTGAGCTATCAAAGGTTGAATACTGTTATTGTGGCATGCATAAATGAACAGGGTAAAAGCAACAGAAACTTGCCTATCGGACAACACCCGTCCTACCTATCAGAGTGGCTACAAAGTTCTGGTAGAGAAATAACCTAACCTATCGTGATATTGCATCCGTTGACGTCTGAGTGAAGCTAACTGGAATAGGGGAAGCGTATGAGACAAAAGATGTTAACCACGAGAGCCGTCGTTATTAAGCTGTAACTGTTCCATTGCTTCACTTATGTTGCAAGCAAGAAAATAATTCCTTCGAACTGGGATCGAACCAGTGCCCTTGGGATAGCAGATGTTATCTGTTATAGTCCCATGCTCTTCCACTGAGCTATCGAAGGTTGAATATGATGATCACGGCATGCCTGATGAATAAGATGTTAGCAATGGAGGTTTGCCTATTGTGCCACGCCCCCGTTCCTTGCATGGCTACAAAAATTCTAGTTGTAAGATAGACCACCCTATAATGTATCCATTGCGGATGCTTGACGTCGACTTGGATGGGGGAAGCATAGGAGGCAAAATGTTATCTCCTGGCGGCAGTGGTGTGACTGTATTGGGGCCGGGGAAGGAAATATACTGCATCAATTCATCTCTCCCATTGGAAGCAAGAAAAAGACTCCCTTCGAACTGGGTCGAACCAGTGACCTTGGGATAACAGATATTCTCTGTTATAGTCCCATGCTCTTCCACTGAGCTATCGAAGGTTGATTACAATGACCATGGCATGCCTGATGAATAAGGTGTTAGCAATGGAAGCTTGCCTATCGTGCCACACCCCCGTTCCTTGCGTGGCTACAAAAATTCTAGTTGTGAAATAGACCACCCTATAATGTATCCATCGACGATGCTTGAAGTCAGCTTGGATCGGGGAAGCATAGGAGGCAAAATGTTATCACCTGGCGTTACTTTATTGGGGCCGGGGAAGACCCGAAAATATACCGCGACCGCGTCGATGCATCTTCGCATTTGAAGCAAGAAAAAGACTTCCTTCGAACTGGGGTCGAACCAGTGACCTTGGGATAGTAGATTATCTCTGTTATAGTCCCATGCTCTTCCACTGAGCTATCGAAGGTTGACTACTATCATCGTAGCATGCCTGATGAACTGGGTGTGAGCAACGCCAATTCGCTTATTGCACTACATCCGCACTACTTGCGAGGTCACAAAACGTCAAGCAGTGACATTGAACGTACTATAATGTATCAATCGAGTCTGATTGTAGCTGGCTTGGATGGGGAAAGAGGAGAAATTGCACGGCTATGATCATATGATGGAATTACGGTAAGCGACTACTTAAACGCATGACCAACATTCCGCGCAATTTCCGCCAGTACAAATAGGAATGCCTGTCCTGATGACAGTGAGTGCTGTTGTGCGTCGATACGAAAACGTTATCGATCTCCGCTTCGTACCGAAGACTTCCGACCGCGGAACACCTCATGATCATGATGCGTAGATGGTTGCCATGACGTAAGCGAACAAACCGAGTAAAATGAACGAGCCAAACCACAACACCGCTGGCACAGATACCTGCCCCATATCAACAGCCTCCACGAGAGCGCGTTCCAACTTGAGGGCCATGGCCTCCATCCCAAAGTGCTCACGCGCCCGTGTTCGTGCCCGATCTGCCAGGGCGACCCTCTCAGATGTCGTAAGCTCAGCAATTTCGAGAAGGGCCGGCTGCCCAGACTGGTGCTTCTGGTACGCGTAGCCATCCAGTTCGCCCAGCTGGCGGATCATCAATGACGATCTCCGTAGGCCCCCCATTATTGCACGCTAGAACAGCCAGCCCCGAAGACATAGATTCGACTGGCACGATCTCAAAGTGCTCGTTCGCAGGCGTGTATAGTAACGCAAGCATCGAAGACGCGGAAAGGAGAGCAGCTCGTTGTGCAGTATTGAAATTGAGCAGGAAGAGGATGTCTGGGTCTCTAAAGTGTTGTGTTGAATGGGGTAGAGGGGTTCTTGAAGACGGAGGAGAGACGATGTTATAGGAGAGGGATGCAGCTTCAAGTTTTGCATGATCAATCAATGAGACGAGGTTCATCATGTTTTCTTCGACTCGGGAGTCATAGCCGCCGCCGATAACAAGTCTCGAACTCGTTAGCAAGGCACGATGTCCTATTCTCATTAGCTCTTCTTTGAAAAGCGCAAACGCCTCAATTGCGAGCGCAACATTCTTCTTTATCTCGAAGCGGTTAAGAGACAGAAACGTTGGACGGGCTCTGAGGACAAATTAAAGTACACAAAGCGTGAACATCAAAGACGCACATACGATGAAACCATGATAATGTCGGTATCCACGTTGTCACCGTCCGACTCATAGGATACACGACACGTGGCTCTTGTGCAATACTCGGAAAGTACGCTTTGAACACCCCAGAAGTGAATCTTGAGTTTGCGAGGATGACATCTGCGTTTCCTGCCTTTCAACGTGAGTCTTCATCAATCGAGAGTTGTCAAAACGCTTAACGAACAGGCTGTGAACAACATAAACTTGCCTATCACATTGCATCCACACAGCTTGGGTGACTACAAAACTTCTGATATTGTGATAAACCACACCGCAATTCACGTATTGGTGTCTGATTGTAGTTAGCGTGGATGGGGGAGGCGTAGGAGACAAAGATATTTTAGCCACTTGGGTCGTGTTATCAAGAAGAAACATATCACTTCTTGATGTGTCTCGCTCATTGCAAGGAAGAAAAAGACTACCTCCGAACTGGGGTCGAACCAGTGACCTTGGGATAACAGATATTCTCTGTTATAGTCCCATGCTCTTCCACTGAGCTATCGAAGGTTGACTCCTATTATCGTGGTATGCCTTATGAATAAGTGTCAGCAATGGAAACTTGTCTATCACATCGCACCCGCAATACTTGGGTGGCTGCAAATAATCTGGTTGCGAAATGGAGCATAGTGTCATGCACCCGTTGAACCTGGTTGCGACTACCTTGAATATGGGAAGAGTAAGGGACAAAGAATGAAATGTCAGCACGTGAACCGCTGCTAATACGAAGGGACATGCCACTTTGACGCTTCTCTTGGAAGCAAGAAAAAGATTTCCTTCAAACTGGGATCGAACCAGTGACCTTGGGATAGCAGATATTCTCTGTTATAGTCCCATGCTCTTCCACTGAGCTACTGAAGGTTGAGTACTGTTATCACGGTATGTATAATGAACAAGGTGTGGGAAATGGAAACTCGCCTATTGTATCACGTCCACACTACTTGGGTGGCTAGAAAAACTCTGGTAGTGAAGTATACTACATCCAATAAATTCTGAAGGCAGCTAGCTTGCAATTGACCCAGTGTTATTATTGAGAACTCCGGAAAATGCCATTCTGCGGCACTCGGAGGCCAAGTCTTGCACCAGAAGCAAGGAAGTAAAAAAAAAAATACTATTCCTTCGAACTGGGATCGAACCAGTGGCCTTGGGATAACAGATATTATCTGTTATAGTCCCATGCTCTTCCACTGAGCTATCGAAGGGTGGCTACTGTTATCGTGGGATGCCTAGTGAACAGGGTGTGATAAATGGAAACTTACCTATCATACCGCATTCACGCTGTTTGGGTGGCCACAAAGCATCAAATAACAAGATAGGCCATGCTGTAATGCAGCCTTTGAAGTCTGATTGTAGTTAGGTTGGGTGGGGGAAGCGTAGGAGACAAAAGCATGTTGCCATAGTTGGCCCCTTGGCCCGCCGGCATTAGCATTTAGGATAACCATAAAACATACCACTTTGATGCTTCTCTCATGTCGGAAGTAATTAAAAAAATTCCTTCGGACTGGGGTCGAACCAGTGACCTTGGGATAGCAGAACATCTCTGTTATAGTCCCATACTCTTCCACTGAGCTACCGAAGGCTGAGTATGGCTATTGAAGCATGCCTAATGAACAGGGTGTGAGCAACGGAAACTTGCTTATCGTAGTGCACCCACACTACTTTAGTGGTCCAATCAAAGTCCCGTGGCAAGTAGCGCATATGGGGGAAGCGTAGGAAGTAAAAGGGTGTTAGCCACATGACCCGCTAGTGTTATCGAGGAGCAAGTCGGTGATTCAAGTTCATGCATATAGGAAGCAAGAAAAAGATCCCTTCGAACTGGAGTCGAACCAGTGGCCTTAGGATATCAGATGTTATCTGTTATAGTCCTATGCTCTTCCACTGAGCTATCGAAGGTTGACTACTGTAATCATGATATTCCCAATGAACAGCGTGTAAGAAATGATAACTTGCCTATCGCACCATCCCCACACTACTCGGGTGGCTAGAAAAGTCGAAATAGCAAAGTAGACCATGCTATAATGTGCCTATTGAGATTCATTGCAGTTGGTTTGGATAAGGGAAGTGTAGGGGACAAAAGTTGCTAACCAATTGACCGGCGCGGCGGCGTCACGTTTCCCCATTTCAGCTGGCTTTCCAACCGGACTCAATGGGTGCAGGGTGCATTATAGTATGCTCCATTTCGCTACGAGAATTATTTTTGTAACTCAAGTAATGTGGATATGGTGCAATAAGCAAGTTTCCGTAGTTCACACAGACCACTTCTGTTCTTTAGCCATGCCAATAACCGTAGGTCAGCCCATCGATAGCTCACCCGGTCAAGCGATAAACATATTTTTCTCTCTTGCAGTTACCTCAAGCAAGTCGGCTGCAATCAGACCCCAACGGATGCATTATTAATAAATAATATGATCTATTATTTCTCTCTACCAGAATTTGTTTATAGTCATCCATCCACCCATCCATCCAAAGTAGTGTATACGATAGGTAATTTTCCGTTCGTTCCTCACACCCCTCCTGTTCTACTATAAACATAGGGGTATACAGTATGATAGTTTTCGACTAGATGATCAACAGCGAAACGCCCACTTAACGTTCGCCGCTACTTCCGAAATGGGTTCCGAGACTCCTGGCCCAGCCCCGTTCCCGCAGGACCGACCGCGTCCCTACCACTACTACCAAGTGTCGCGCTTGCGCCTCGTCCCTCGACGACCGCCTTGGCATACAGCTCTGCATCCGATAATGACCTCCTCGCGCTACTGACTGTCATTACCGAGTTTCGCGACAACGACCCTGCGCGTGTGACGCCGCGAAAGCTCACGGGTTGACGCGGCACGGGCGCGCGCGGCGGTAGACCCGTGACCTGTGAATAGAACGAGTCTGCATCGTTACCGCTAGTCGACAACCTGCGCGAGCGCGCATACTGCGACGACGACGACGGCGGCGGCGCACTGCCGGCTATCCCGATAACGCCCAACTTGCCCAGCGCGGCCATGTGTCGTTCTTCCTCGAGATTTCGCAAGCGTTCGAGGCGCAGGGCAGTCTTTTCTTCCTTCGACATCCGCGGCCGGCGTGAGAACAGAGAGAAGAACTTGGAGCGCCAGCTCACACCCCGCGCATCGATGTTCTTCGCTGCGGCGAAGGCAGCCGTGCGTTTGGCACGCTTGGCGCGCATGCGCCGGCGGAAGAGCACGAGGATACAAAGGAAAATGAACGCGCATCCAAGAACCATGAGTAGGATCTCCCACCAGGCGAGCGGTCGGCGCCCGTCGGCGTTGATCACGACTGGACTGTTAAGGCCCGTGATGGTGGGAAGCGGGACGGGGACGGAAGTGCCTGATACTTGTGGAACGGAGACGAGATCCGAAAGACACACGCCAAGTCCAGGAACAACGGCCACCCCGTTCCCATTGCAGTTAGCTGCTACACAAGATCCTCCGCGGAGGACCGAGGTGGAGCTTGAGCATGCGAGGCAGTTACTCGGTCCGGCACCGGAACAACTCGAACAACTACTATCACACTGCTGGCAACTTCCGCTGGTACGATCGAAAAATTCGGTCTTGGAGCACGTCGGGAGGCAGCGGCCATTCGAGAGCACAGGACGATTGGGCGGACAGCTAGAACACTGACTGAACAAGGTCCCAGAGCAGGTCGCACAATCAGGGTGGCAGGGGGTACATGAGCCAGTCGTGGCGAAGGTGTTGGGTGGACAAGACGAGACACATTTACCGCCAGAGGCCAGCTGTCCACCATTACAAGTCAGACAGAAGTCGGCCGCTCCGACACATGTGGCACACTGAGACGAACAGGCTGTGGCAGAACTTCAGACGACTGGTCCAGGGAATGGCGTGGGAATGAACATACCAGTACATGTCAAATTGTCTTG
Organism: Lactifluus piperatus; assembly: GCA_003315875.1. Lineage (NCBI taxonomy): Eukaryota > Fungi > Basidiomycota > Agaricomycetes > Russulales > Russulaceae > Lactifluus > Lactifluus piperatus. Next base: position 4,853 of record QFDX01006432.1, on the reverse strand, counting down.
TGGAGAAAGGAAGGTTCCAGACGTGCAATTTCCGATGCATTGGCCATTGGATAACACGAAGCCGGGAAGACATCCCGTACACTGTAATTGATTGATGGTCGACGCAACGTTGAAATTTGCAATCCCACAAGAGGTACACTTTGCCGGGCAGCCTGTATAGCCGGTTAGCTCTGACCGCGGAGGATAAAAGGTTGTAGAGGAAAAGACTCACTGTCGCATTCGTGCTTATTGTTGTTCGCGATCATGCTAGAGCCAGCACAAACACCATTGCCATCCGTTGGGACACAATTGCCGCCAAGGCTGAATTGACCATTACCGCAAATGATGCAGTTGTTTGATGTCGGCCCGTTGCACGTCGAGCACGAAGGGGAGCAAGGTTGACATGTTGCACCGTTGCTGAAACTGCCATCCGGGCACACTGTACCGGAACTTGTTACAGACTGTACTGCATCGCACTTGGTCCGGTGATTGGCGTCCTGTGTAAAACCTTGCTTGCAGGTGACGCAAATGCCACTCCCATCCGCACACTGCTGGCAACCCAGCTGGCATACAGCGCAGTTGCCATTCCCATCGAGGAAGAATCCGGGAGCACAAACGGCGCATTGAGTGCCATTGGATGCGGTAGTCCAGCCTGCGTTGCATGTGCATTGGCCATTCGCACCGCAAACGCCGTTGAGACAGTTACATGCCGACGAGGGGTTGGTCACAATGGAGGAGAGACAACGTCCTGAACCGGCTATTCCATCGTCGCAAGTAGTACAACCGGCAGGGCATGCCTGACACGAAGGCCCGAAGAAGCCTTTCGAGCAAGTCTCACAAGACGGACCGGTGAAACCGGACGGACACGTGCACTGACCGGATGCAGAACACACACCGGCGCCGGAACATTGAGGTGAGCAAGCATTAGATTCGATGGCGGAAAGGGAAAGAGATGTTATGCCAGGGAGTTGGGACACATCTGGGACAGAGTCCCAAATGATTATGGGGTTGGATGAGCTACCAGTCGTAACAGCGACCCAAACGTTGGAAGACAGAGCCAATGCGCCGGCAGAGAGGGGGGTCGAGGAATTGCTGGACACTTGGGAAGTAGGAAGGGCTGCGAACTGCGCTTGACCAGAATATAGGGCCTGTGGATAGACAGCAATACCAGGTAGTAGCTGCACGTCGAGGGGTAGCGAGACAGTGGAAGCATTGAAGCCGGTTGAAGGGGACGACTTGGTCGAAGAACTGGTAAGAAGTTGGTGAATAAGCTGCGGATTTGTTGTCGAAGTGTATTGGCCAGGTAAGAGAATGAGGCTGGAAGCTACATTAGGTGATGATAATACGGTACCAACTTGGGCTGCATGTCAGCACGACGAGAGACACAAGGTTAGGCAACTACGCACTGGTGGTGTTTGTAAAGCCTTGAATACACTGCCCAGCAGAACAGACAACAGTCGAATTGATGGCAACAGCAGCCCCTCTCGCGACAGTGAGGGAGGCGACGACGACCAGTAAGGTAGACAGCATGCCGAGAACGTCTAGGATCGTAACACGGATGGAAACAAGAGAGAGAAGAGAGAGAGAGGATGTGACCAGCGCCCGCGCTGCAGCTGCAACGGCAGAAGAAGATGGGTAAATGGAATCATCTGGGTGTCGCTCATGGTTTTTGTTTTTGTATGAACAGACAAAGAGGTGTGCTTGTTGGAATCAGGTCACAATAGGACAAAAGGGCTCATACCGGTCATTTCCTTTTCTGTCCACAACGCCGGGCTCATCATTCCGTGGCCGGTAACTAAGCCCTAGAACAAGGCTAAAGGGCTGTATCACTCGCTGTGTTTAGGCGAGTACAAAACAATTATACCCGCGGACTACATCACACCGCGTAACATGGCCAAAAACATACGAATCAAAGCGCATGTACAAATCAAGGTCAATTCAAAGTCACTACCCGCACTCCGAGTCACGGGACTGAGAATGTTCCACGTGCCAACCACCGCACTGGAATGCGTGAGTGTTGCTGACGGCCAAAGAACACCTACTTGTATCACTGCATATGACCTCAATATTGAGCCAGCAAGGGGTGAATCACGGCAGCCCTGAAACGCAACTCAAGAGAATGCAGGACAGAGGACAGTGTGTAACGGCTTCGGACGAAGACATTTGTGGACGGGACGACTCTGTGGTCTAGACCGAACGTAAGATAAGGATCTCCGGAAGAGTGACCCGAAATTGAAAGAATTGAACGATTGAACGGAACTTGTGACCGTGGCGGGGAAGTGCCACTACGGCTACGAGTCGTTCATACGGGGTTGACGTTCACGTGTGGCACTCCGCGTGATATTATTTTGCCCCGGATTGTTCAAAATGGTCCGGTACATTGGTATGGGTCGATGCTCTTTCCGGCACGCGCGGCTTTGGCCGTCAACAACACACCCACTTGCTCTACTTGTTACACAGGAACGGGCAACGGGTGCTGCACCCAACCGGAGTTGCAGCACGTTTGACTCCAAGCTGTGTCCTATCAGCGCGTATCTCGGTCAGCCACCCCAACCTGACCTATCATTTGCTCAGCACATCAGTCTTCACTGCCTTTCCCAATCAGCGTTGACTCAGGGCCGCGACCATTAAGCATTATTTAAACCCCCCGGAGCCTGGTAAGCCAGCAGGGACAGTATTTTGTGTCCCTGCACGAGCCCCGGATAATCCAAACCCGCGTCCAGATCCGCTAATTGTGGCGTCCCCCTGCGACAACTGACTCGTTTCACAAGTAACCATTGTTGCACTGGACCCACTTATAATAACTACCGGTAAAGTCGCACTGGATCAGCTCTCCCACACCCTCCTTTTCAGTCCATACCCCCTATTCCCATCATACCATGGGCAGTAACCCCGCTGTTGCAGAAGTGCACGTCGAACTCGCAGAGCGGCCGGACGACACGCCATTACGTTGCGCATTTGTGCCACTCGACGAGCACGACCTCGCCCAGCGACTCGCGTTCCTCGCAAACCCGAAACGGACTGTGTTTGATGCCGCGCGTGGCCACCTCGCAGACACTATCGCGTTCCAGCCATGTCTGCAATACAATTCGCAGGACCGCTTCGTCGCGCAGCAGCTCGACATACATGGGCAGAAGTGGACGTTCACCGGAGTTTTTGACGGTGTGTTACTTTGGCGACGTGAGAAGCAGCGTGTGTGTGCTGACGACATACTATTTATCGTCGTAACCAAGGTCACCTCGGAGACGCCACCGTAGAGCACACCGCACACCACCTGCCGATAATCGTAAAAGAATCACTTCTGAGAGTGATCACCGGGCCTGGCGCACCTTCACCCGCACCCGACCTCATGCGCGACATTTTGTCCAACGCGATCACATCATTTGACAGCGCCATAGCGGGAGATGTTTTAGAATTGTTTCCGGGTGGTATTGAGTCCTTGCCTAGCCGCACGGACGAGGAGATCCAGGCGGTAGTAAACGACTTTGATGGCCCTAACGCTTGCGCGAACTACCAGAAGGCCCGACTCTGCCTCTATGGCACCACCGCGCTCGTTGCGCTCGTGGATCCCGCACATGAGAACTTGTGGGTGGCCAACCTTGGCGATTGTGAAGCAGGTATGCCGGCACCAGTCCAATTTCGCGGCAGTGAGTGTGTCCGAATACCTCGGCTAACTAGCGTCATTGCCAGTTCTCATAACGCCGGACGAAGACGGGTGCCTCACTCGGCACGAGGTGCTCAACGTGTTGCATAACGGAAGCAACCCGGCCGAAATAGCACGTGTGCGCCGCGATCACCCGGGCGAGCCAGACAGTGTGCTAAACGGCCGCGTGCTCGGCACAATTGCACCCTTCCGCTGTGCGTCCTACCTTTCTCTCCCTCTCTCCCACCGCATCACCATCCCGGTTCGCTGACGGAGAATGTACCCCATGGGTTCCAGGCATCGGCGATGCCCCCTTCAAGCAACCGGCGATTTTCACCCGGCGTGTGCTCTACAACCTTTATCCGGGCGTGCCGGACCCGACACCGTGGGAGACATTCTTAGCGCGGAACCGCACGCCGCCGTACATTTCCTCGGAGCCAGACGTTGTCCACCGCCGCCTCGGCCCGCGCTCTTTCCTCATCCTCGCCACGGACGGCCTGGGCGAGCTGTGCGACGGCATGGCTAGCCGTGCGGACATGGCTGCCGAATGGGCGGATTGCATCGCCAAGGCGGGACGCGCGCCTGGGAAGGAGAATCTCGCGATGCGGCTGTTGCGCCATGCGCTTGGAGGAGAAGACCTCATGGCCATGTCACAGATGATCACGCTTGACATGGAGAGCCCATGGATGGACGATACGACCATCATCGTGCAGGCGTTATAAGATAACTTGGATCGTCGTCGTCATCGTCGTTGTCAGCAGCGGCATCGTGCACCAATGGGTTGGTACCTATTCGTTCGTTTTTCTACGCTGTCTTTCCTTCCCTCACTGTGCTTTCGATACCTAATTGTTTCGCTCTGAATTTCTCTCGTCCTCTCTATCCCCGCTCTAATTCCGCGCGTTGTACGCGCAATGTCTTGTTTTGGCCTCTTGACATATTGTTGCATTGCATTGCAAATTCAATTGTGTAGCCCCTCGCTTGCATACTTTCCTCGCTCTCTCTCTCGCTCTCCAGTGTCTCTCGCTATCGTTACCATACATTACCCTCGCACGTCGATAATATCTACAGTAGCTCTCGCTTGTCAAATACGCTAGGCATCGCACAATTCAAGTCCTTTTTTCTAACTCCGCTTAAGCGGAATCGTTATTTCCCTATAAGACACATGAGAAGAAAAGTCCCTGCACCCGAGGCTACCTAGAACCACAACTGTAACCTCTGCAATCCACAGTTA
>QFDX01006430.1:0-19784 GCA_003315875.1 Lactifluus piperatus | reverse complement strand
GAATGGCTATCAACACCGTGATCACGATCAGTTTCTCGCTTCTGTCAATCACGAGGGAAACGAGCGTACGTTAGGCCAGTTTGCCACGTCGTCAGCGCGTGTGCGGAGGCCGGCGAGCAGTCGGGTGAGCACAAGTATTATGCCTTGTGAGGAGGATTGGTCCCAGCCTTGTATTACATTGTGAACCCTATCAAAGATTTGCTACCCAATTCGTCCATGTCAACTGAGACTGCCAACACCCTGGAAAGCCATAAACGTGCTTACGTTGAACAAGCTGGCACTAGTTCCCATCATAAATCCGGTCTGATCAAATCCAGTGACACATGCGGTGTCATTGGCCGGTTGCCCATCATTCAAGAGGGTGCCTGCATACGACATGTTCATCATGGCAGAAAGCTGCGGATCCCAAGAACCCCATTCCATCGGTGTCATCTGATCCATACATAGGTAAAATAACCAGCTGGTTCAGGACACATTCAAAGGCAAGGGAAGCCGAGAAATTCGATTCACCTCGTACACAACAGAACTTGGGTCAAGAGTTGTGGTAAGATTCGAACCAGCAGGCCGCGAGTCTGCTTGAAATATTGGAAAGGGTACTTGGTGCTGCTGCCAGGACGAGATAAATGGCACTTCGGACCACAATTGACCCGCACCGTGTGCCGATTTGTTCGTAAAGAAGTTATCACGAGTAGTCTGGTTTAAGAAATGATAAGATATCATGCGCGACCAAGGGTCAGTCACGCTCGTATCTCTGTGGAAAGTTCAACGAGTCAGCATATCGATGAATGAAATGGTTAACATACATTCCTGTCATCCCTTTGGCAATGACGCTCCAGAGGATACTCCCGAACCAGTCTTGATTCAACGTAGATAAGATATTGGTGCCATCTGGTGTGGATAATGGAATGTCGAGCAGCCAGCCAGTCAGATTGACCCCATTTCCGTACACGACGTCGTTGATATGCGGGAAATCGTTCGCATAAAGTGACCCAGTGATCCACGTGCCCCCTGCATAACCCAATACATGTCAGACACACTCCCGGCTTTTCACAACACACCAACAACACGTGCATGCTAGCAGGCACATACACAAGAAACGTTGAAAATAAAGAGAGAGACAGAGAGGAAATAAGGGGAGAGCTGGTGAAAGAGACGAACCTGAGAGTGCAGAAATATAAGACGTGACCTGCAAGAGTCCCCCTGTGCCAGCTGTCTTGGCCGACTTATTTCGCGCATCAAATGCAGAGAGCACACCGGCGCCATATTGCGCAGCTCGATACCCACCGCCACTTATGGCAAGGCCAATCGTGGGAAAACCATTTTTAAACACGGAGAAATTGTACCCAATGGCGGAGCCATCCCCAGCCCAGTTATTCCATTCATTGGGGATGACATTGGTCAGACGGGTGTTAATATAGTTTGCTTCCTCAGGGTGGAGAGATTGGGTCTTGGGGGTGAAGGTGCGCAAGAGTGGGGCGGTTGTCACATTTGGACATTGCTGGTTGACGAGAGGGGCGTAGTCTGTGACTGAGCCGTTATTGGCATACGCCAGGCCAGTCAAGGCCAGAGCGAGAAGGTAAAAATGGATGGGCATGGGCTAACATCGTGGGCAAAGTAGCTATATAAACCGATTCGTTTCGTTGTTGTAGTTATTCACCGGATTCATATGTCCATATCTAGATCTGACGTCGCCACCATTCCCGATCACCGCTTACAGCTTAGTTTGGCTTCGGTCGACTCGGCTATGAACTAAGTACACCTCGGTATACATGGCCCCACAAGTCTCGCCTAACCATCCATACAGTAATCCTTTGCAGGCAAATCATATTGATTCTCCATACTGTTTTAGTGCTAGTAGTAACGCATTCTTGACTAGACAGACGCCGCATGGAGGATAACAACCCGTGACGCCGGGCGTATCATTCTTTCCCACACCCATACGGCACGGAAGCTTTTCTGATAGATGATGGGTCCCATTCAATGGCCTGCAGTCAAGAGCCAGGAGCACATGCACATCCACCGAAAGAGGAAACGGGATATGGCAACAGCCTTCAGGTCAGATTCCATGGACCCGAAAAAAACTTTTTTCTGCACTTTGGTTCTGGCAGTTTCACAATGTCACATTCGCGGATGTATTTTATCTTTTCAAAACCTCTTCATATCCTCGAGAATCGCCTTTTACCTCTTGGGGGAAAGCAGCACAAGGCACTCTGATGGTTGACTGAGGGTCATGCACATTCCACCGATTACCCTTTGCGTGCTTATTGTCCGTGCGTGCGTAGATAGAGTGACCGTAACGTATTTCCGTTCACGAACCGTACAAAAGAACCAGAGGAGCAGAGCGTCTCGCCACCCGCGGGCCCGTTGTCCCCTTCAAGTCCCGAGTCATCACCCTAATACACAGGACTTACCACATGGTCCTCGGAAACCATTCTTCTGTGTTTTAAGTCTCTGTTACAGCATTTTTCTTCTATCGGCCGAGTATCCCTAAGAATCAATGCTTTATAGTTTTTAGAATTTCTTTCAAGTATTCTCTGTCAAAACCATCTCCCCACATAACCGGTAACCTACGCCATCTACTGCAGATCGTACACAGGATCCTGGAATCGGAATAAAAGAACAATTAAAACGAAGGCTACCGACATCACCGGTCACCATTATTGATCACCGACAAGCAAGCCCACCGTTGCTTGTTCATTCCTGCCACACGAATGGAAAGCTTGCAGCACAGCCTCTCGGTCGAAGCCCATTTCTACCAGCTGTGCATATGCAGAAGGACGTGAGGTGCCATTGTGTAATGAGAATGGAAAGAAAATGCACCCTATTGATTGAAGCTTCTTCAGCAAGTGTAAGAGGTGAGCTTGGGTTCACAAGCCTCGCAGCAGCAGGAGGGACAGGAGGGGCAGGAGGGGCAGTGGGCCTGGGAGCGCTAATTCCCATGCCCACAGGTACATGCTGATCGCCGTGCGTCCCCCTGTCATCAGCACCCTGATTGAAGAATCGTATAACAGACTCTGGATCCTCGGTGAGATCCGCGTTAGGCTCCTTTTCCTTGATATGTGCGACTAACGGCCGGATCAGGGTGGGGTTGCGTGCGACAAGATATCGAATCTCTTCGACCCGGCCAGGCTCGATCTCCACGGCACCATTAGAACCACCATCACCATGGCCTGGGTCACCCAAAGCAGGCATGCTATCCATACCAGCCAAACCATTTAGACCAGCTGCACCGCCCAAGCCGCTGAATCTGCCCAAATCACCTAATCCACCTGAGCTGGCGGAACTACCCGGGCCACCCGAGTTGCTCAATCCACCAATGCCGCCAAATGACGTGGAGCTGGAATTGATGGGAGCTCGCGGCTGTTGCTGTTGCAGTACCGGCTGGGGGGTAGGGTGGGGGGGACATTGGTGAGTTTAGCACTATTCTGAAATAGATATTAAGAGCGCGTACCCGAGGTATTTGTGTCTGAAGGAAGCCTGAATCTGGAGAGGCAGCGTCGTTAAGAGTAGGTCGGGACAAAAATTCCAAGAAATTGGGCGCTGGGGGGACGGGAGCAGATCCGCCGCCGAACTGTGCCGAGATACCCTGAAAGCACAAAGTCGTATCAGTTTCGCCCACCCCCATCGTTCCTGGCTAAGCAAAAGTGACGCAGTCGTACATTAGACGAATTTTCAGCGGCCGGGTCGGCGTTGCCTAAGAGGTCGCGTAGAGTGCGTTCGAGCAGGTCTTGCGGGAAGGGTAGCCCCATGGCCTTTACTCGGTCGATAGCGGCCTGAGATGCCCCGACATTCGAGGGATTGTCCATTTCGCTGACGGTATGAGTTTGAACAGGGTTTAGTCCCACAGGGACTGGCTGTGCATGCAGAGGCGCTGGTGCAAGGACGGGTATTGGTACTGGTGCAGGCGGTGGCACTTCATTTACGGCCAACGTAGGGGCTGTACTAGGGTTTTTGACCTACAAACGGGTTTTGGAAATCAGTTAGAGTACCCAACGTGTGATAGAGATCACGGATCTTAAACGCACTACAAGCACCAAGGAGCTCTCCGAGTTGATATTATAATATTCAAGGGTTTGACCATCTTGCAAGGATCTGCCTTAACGACGATGGGCTTCTTAAGGACCAGTACGGCAAACCCAGAGCGGCGGAAAAGGGGGATACCTGAGATAATGATGTTCTGGGATTCTACTGGATGGCCCTGTTGAGTGTTGATTCTCAGCTTCAGATCAGCGATTGTCTCAGATGGTTCGATGTCGACCTAAAGCAACAAATTTGAACAGGAGGAAGGGATAGACTAAGCTACGGGCTCAGACGAACCGCAAAGGCTGACGGCTTCCCTCGCGTCAACGGGTGGATTGTTATCCTCATTGGTATTGGGGTCAGGTTGAGACGATGAGTGGGATGACAATCCTTGTTCTACTATTTAATACCAGCACCCAACAAACTGAAGGCAAGGGCGTGAGATTGACCTGCAAATTCGGACATGTTGAGCGCTGGAGACAAGGACGCTAAGTCATTTAAGGTGGACGTTCAACTGGTTTGGTAAACAAGTCAACGTAAGCATATTAGAACACTATTATACCACACAGCTGTAGCACCGCGCACTGCTATTCCTTCTCAAACGACGTAACATATCATTATGAGACTACACATGTCCACATCCATCCTTCGTGTGCACACCCCACACGGGAAGGGAAAAAATACACAAGTAAAGACTACTTGGCCATCGTCACTATGACGAACTCGACGGCTCGTCCTCAAACCCGCCGTCGAAGAGAAAGTTCGCAGCTAGCTCTTCGTTCTTCCCACACACAAAATATGCCTCAATGACAGCATGTCGGGGAAAGCCGAGGGCTTCCAGCTGATGTGACGTGTCAGAAGTTACAACGGGCAGTAGGAGAATGACCGACCCTTTCAATTGCGGCACGCTCTTCAGGCGTAACATTTATGACATGAGGAACCGAATCACCTTCCTCGCCGCCCTCAAGACCACCAAGCCCCCTGGGCCAGATGCTGCATAGCCTGGTTGTTGCTGCTGTTGTTGCTGAGCCAACTAAAAGCAAATCAAATATTAAAGTGCATAAAATCGCGGCAGGGCGAACCTGAAACAAATTCTGGGGATTCTGAGGAGTAGAAACTTGAGGGTCGCAGTCGATGGGGCCACAGCGGGGGTAGATGTAGGTTGATTGACCGGATGAATATATTGATTATTCGCAGTTGACTTGCCGTGACTCGGAGACACAAGAGAAACAGGGGCAGGGGCATAGTGGAAGTGAAGAGGTCGCAGAAGAGGACGACGTGGAACTGCTCGCTAATGCACAGGTGTGAGACAGAAGAAAGACACGAACCATAACAGTAGCCAGTGTTGTCCTCAGGCCTCCCAGGTCATGCGGTAGAAGTCGGCGTATGGGAACTCCTTCTTGATCTCTTCAAGCAAGTACCAGGCGGGGGTGCAGTAGGTGATGTGGTTGCTGGTAGGGCCACCTTTGTTGCGTCCGGAATGGATTTGGCCGACCATGTAAGCTTTTCCTTCCTTCATGTGCCAAACAAGGGAGCCCGAGTCGCCTTTATCTGCGAAGACCTCGACCGTCTTGTCGCTAGCGCTGTAAATGCCTAGCTCGATGGATTCGACGCCAGCGTTGTTTGCAGCGAATGAGACGAGGCCGGCGTAACGTCCGACGGTGAGGCCAGTGGTGTTGCCGTCTTTGCCAACCATAACGCAGCGTTGGCCTTCGCTATCGCGCTCCGCTGGGACGCCGAGGTCTCCCTCCGTAGCACAGCCCTCGATGCGCAATTTCCTTTCGTTGGGGAATTTGAAAGTGGTTGGACTCCCAGCCACAGGATAAAACATCCTGGTGAGGACTTGAGGCGGGTATTTGGATCCTGAATGAGGGTTGTGTTCGTCAGAGGAGGGAAATGCGAGAAAGATGAACATGAAACGCACCAAGATCCACGACGTTTCCCTCGAACTGGTCCTTGACCTTCGCCTCCGCAGCCACGAACGCGGCCCAGTCCGAGGTGTAGCGAGTGCCGCCTTCGTCGACCGTGATGGCTGGAGCGTACTGGAGATATCCACTGTTGCGTGTCTTTATGTCGGACCAGTTTTTAGTCACCTCGTCGAGGAGGTATTCGAGGTCAGCGAGAGCTTCATTCTCTTGCTCCAAATTGCGTTTAAGTTGCCTGATCTCTCTCACCGTCTCTGAGTCCTGATTCTGCTTCGCCTGCAGCTTGGCGATGTCTCCGGCCCAATGTGCAGCAAGAATCCCGTGGTCAGCAATCGCGTTCGTGATGTCATCGAGGCCACGCTGAAAGCGGCGCATACCACAAACTCGAACGAGCTTCTTGGCTGCACCGCCCCTGTGCTCGTACCGGGTACTTGTGTCCTTGCACAGGACATGACAGTTAGAAACCCCATATACCTTGTTGCTAGGGTTGCCGTTCTTGTCCCGGTTCTCGTGGAACCACAGGGTAAGGGTGCCCTGGGAATCCTCCGCTTCCATTTCTTCGGTGGAAAGGGGGACGCCGAGAAGAGGAGTGAGGAAGTGTCGGACATGGTGGGTGGCATTGCCGGTTCCGACGTGGCGCAGAAGGGGGGGACCTTCTAGCGTCTGCGGTTCCGCCTCCCGCCACTCCACAACCACATCGTCGGCATCGTTCTTCCGCAAAAGGGCAAGGATCTGTTGGGAGACATCGTGGGCAGTCTCGGGGGAGGTAGAACCGGGCTTGACTCCAATCCAAATCACGACGGGACCGAGAATCCCCTGCTCCTCCTCTCCCGGTGGTCCATGGGTGAAGAAACGGGCTGGATCAATAGACGACCAGTGGACTCTGCGAGCCTTGATGAGATCCCGGATTTGGGGACCGACAGTCTGCCAGACATCGTTCAGAGGGGTGTCAAAGACGCCGCGGAGCGACTTGACGGGAACATGGGCGTATCTGCCAGTGGGCTTCGGGAATGGCGTAATGAGGAAATTGGAACGATAGACGAGTTCTGGGTGGTCGCCATCACCAGTGATGCCATTATAGTAGGTGGTCCTCTCATATTCATCGGGGGCGTACTCGAAGACGATGCCCAAATCACCTAATCCACCTGAGCTGGCGGAACTACCCGGGCCACCCGAGTTGCCCAATCCACCAATGCCGCCAAATGACGTGGAGCTGGAATTGATGGGAGCTCGCGGCTGTTGCTGTTGCAGTACCGGCTGGGGGGTAGGGTGGGGGGGACATTGGTGAGTTTAGCACTATTCTGAAATAGATATTAAGAGCGCGTACCCGAGGTATTTGTGTCTGAAGGAAGCCTGAATCCGGAGAGGTAGCGTCGTTAAAAATAGGTCGGGTCAAAAATTCCAAGAAATTGGGCGCTGGGGGGACGGGAGCAGATCCGCCGTCAAACTGTGCCGAGATAGCCTGAAAGCAAAGTCGTATCAGTTTCGCCCACCCCTCATTCCTGGCTAAGCAACAGATTCAAAAGTGACGCAGTCGTACATTAGACGAATTTTCAGCGGCCGGGTCGGCGTTGCCTAAGAGGTCGCGTAGAGCGCGTTCGAGCAGGTCTTGCGGGAAGGGTAGCCCCATGGCCTTTACTCGGTCGATAGCGGCCTGAGATGCCCCGACATTCGAGGGATTGTCCATTTCGCTGACGGTATGAGTTTGAACAGGGTTCAGTCCCACAGGGACTGGCTGTGCATGCAGAGGCGCTGGTGCAAGGACGGGTATTGGTACTGGTGCAGGCGGCGGCACTTCATTTACGGCCAACGTAGGGGCTGTACTAGGGTTTTTGACCTACAAACGGGTTTTGGCAATCAGTTAGAGTACCCAACGTGTGAGAGAGATCACGAATCTTAAACGCACCACAAGCACCAAGGAGGTCGCCGAGTTGATACTATAATATTCAAGGGATTGACCATCTTGTAAGGATCTGCCTTAACGACGATGGGCTTCTTAAGGACCAGTACGGCAAACCCAGAGCGGCGGAAAAGGGGGTATACCTGAGAGAAGGATGTTCTGGGATTCTATTGCATAGCCCTGTTGAGTGCTGATTCTCAGCTTCAGGTCAGCGATTGTCTCAGTTGGTTCGATGTCGACCTAAAGCAACAAATTTGAACAGGAGGAAGGGATAGACTAAGCTACGGGCACAGACGAACCGCAAAGGCTGACGGCTTCCCTCGCGTCAACGGGTGGATTGTTATCCTCATTGGTATTGGGGTCAGGTTGAGACGATGAGTGGGATGACAATCCTCGTTCTACTATTTAATACCAGCACCCAACAAACTGAAGGCAAGGGCGTGAGATTGACCTGCAAATTCGGACATGTTGAGCGCTGGAGACAAGGACGCTAACTCATTTAAGGGTGGACGTTCAACGGTTTCGGTATTCGGTAAACAAGTCAATGTAAGCATATTAGAACACTATTATACCACACAGCTGTAGCACCGCGCACTGCTATTCCTTCTCAAACGACGTAACATATCATTATGAGACTACACATGTCCACATCCATCCTTCGTGTGCACACCCCACGCGGGAAGGGAAAAAATACACAAGTAAAGACTACTTGGCCATCGTCACTATGACGAACTCGACGGCTCGTCCTCAAACCCGCCGTCGAAGAGAAAGTTCGCAGCTAGCTCTTCGTTCTTCCCACACGCAAAATATGCCTCAATGACAGCATGTCGGGGAAAGCCGAGGGCTTCCAGCTGATGTGACGTGTCAGAAGTTACGAGCGGCAGTAGGAAAATGACCGACCCTTTCAATTGCGGCACGCTCTTCAGGCGTAACATTTATGACATGAGGAACCGAATCACCTTCCTCGCCGCCCTCAAGTCCACCAAGACCACCAGGACCACCGAGGATGTTTAAAAGCCCCGCGGGGTTATCGGCAAGGACTCGGGCAAGCTCAGGGTTTTCCTGCGAAAGTTGTTGGATCATAGGCTGTAAGAGGGCGGGATTTTGGGAAAGGAGCTCCCGGAGTCCATGGGCCCGCGAGTCACCACGCATAGCACCGGTACTTGTACCCATCCCTGCTCCAGCGAGCCCCCCTGGGCCAGATGCTGCATAGCCTGGTTGTTGCTGCTGCTGTTGTTGCTGAGCCAACTAAAAGCAAATCAAGTATTAAAGTGCATAAAATTGCGGCAGGGCGAACCTGAAACAAATTCTGGGGATTCTGAGGAGTAGAAACTTGAGGGGTCGCAGTCGATGGGGCCACGGCGGGGGTAGATGTAGGTTGATTGACCGGATGAATAGGCTGCCGTGGGGTGGGTGCACCAAGTTCAGCTTCTAAGTGAGCGGGGATGCCCTGATAGGGTAAGTGATCAGGTTAGGCCCCGGTTTCTTCCTCAAATGAATGCGTACGTTAAGCAGGTATTCGACAGCTCGGTCAGGGTTATTATAGCTAACACGCAAGGCACGCATGACCTCTTCCCGGGGATAGCCCATCTCTATCATGTTATTAATGGTAGTCTGGAGGGCGTCACCACTCAAAAACGAGGCCCCTAGTGCAGGCGGCGGCACATCGGCCGGTGTCCGCGCAGGAGTGGAAGCAGGAGGGGCTGAGGAGACGGTAGCTTCTGTCTCAGGAGCAGCGGAGGGAGCAGGAGTTGCTGAGGTAGACCCTACAGGTTTGGGCGGTGGGGGTGCGCTGACCGGAGGCGCAGTGTCGGTGCTTGCCGAAGCAGCAGGAGCGGGCTTAGGCTGACGAGGAAACTGGGATTGATTCTTGTCCGATAGCTATGGCGATACAGAACTGTACCTTGGACACCATGAGGACCAAGAAATCCTTCTCCTTGATCTGACATGAATCGACTGTCTTGTCGTCTGACAGTACTTTGCCTTAAAGGTCTCATTTATAACTACGATGCACTCAGCGTGATGTTAAAGTTAGCATACCCGAATAAATAATTTTCTGAGCTGCGACAGGATGACCTTGTTCAGCGTTGATCTTCTCCTTTAATGTCAAGACTGTATCAGTTGGTTCAGCCTCAACCTATAAATGAGAAAGTCAGTAAGAAAGAGAAAGAGATAGAAGATATAACCAACATGAAAGACTTTTTGTTGTAGTGTCTTTACAGTTATCTTCATTGATCTTGATGGTACGGGGCTGAGAGTGTCAAGTACGATTCCAAACCAAAATGACGCGTCACCCACTGTTCGTTCATTATATAATCAAAGTCGTCATGTGCGGACCGTGGAGCCCCGCGCCATGCGTTCCCCGGGTGTCCCGAGACACCGACAAAAGTCGGAGACACTTCAAGTTATAGTCAACCCCTCCACACCACATGGATAACGAGAGCGGAGACGATTACCTGCGTAGCATTGCTTCCTTTATTCGCACAAACGAGTCACGCCTCGCGGAAGCTGCATTTCAGAGACCTCGACGTCTTCGTCAGCCTGCCCGGGATGCTCCTACTGGTCTCACTCTCAATCCGCTCCAGTGGTTCAGTTCAGACAGCACTCAAACGCCCACCCGACCCAAACCCCTCACATTTATTATTGATACCCACCACCTTTTCTACATCCTCATCCGACTTGAAGCCCTTGGCTATAATGTGGGTTCACTCGACGTCAAAGTGGTCACTCCATCACGACCCATGAACTACATCGATGTATTTCACGGATGGGATACGTCTGATACCACATCTCTCTCTTCTGTCCGTACCTCCTTGTCAAGTGTTTCACGACTTTCGCTAGGACTTGGTCTCTGGGCTCGTCCAGAGCCACCAAGCATGGATCAGGAGCTAAAGTACATCTTTAGCTGCTTTACCAAGATTCCAGCACTATCTCTCCGCTCCCCGGGCCCAAAGAAGATTGCAGAGATAGCGGCTGATCCTCCAAACGAGAATGCATTACCTCTGGATTCATTTCGCAATTTGCAAAGTCTAGAGTGTATCGACATTGACCCGCGCACCCTACTTGGCTGGGACAGACTCTCAGAGAGTTTATGCAGCCTCACAATCAAGCGCAGTGGACTCGATGATATCTCTGATCTTTTCATCAACTCAGTGACAGATGATGCCTCTCGGAGGCAGGTCACTTCCTCATTGGGAACGACTGGCCTTCCGCGTCGACCGTCATTTCATAGTACGCGTTTACCAGAATCAATAGCAGAGAATGCCGAGGAAGCGGTCGAGGCGTCGATAAGCGATGGTCCACCCCAACCTCCTTCGCCTACAGAATCTTCTGCCTTGCCCCAGTTGCCCTCGTACAAGTGGGCTTTCCTCAAGCATCTATCGCTGGCTGACAACGCACTAACCTTCATTCCAACTGAACCATTCATGTATCTCACTTCCCTCACTCACCTTGATCTATCCTCCAATTTACTCGTCTCTATCCCTTCGGGCTTATCATCCCTATACAATCTCGTCTCGCTCAACCTGTCAGATAATATGATAGATTCGGTCCTAGGGATTTACAAGAAATTGGGTCAAGTACTTGTGCTCAACCTGTCCCGGAACCGCCTGGACTCACTCTGTGGTCTAGAGCGACTCGTGGCGCTAGAACGTGTAGATGTTCGACATAATCAGTTGGAGGAATCCGGAGAAGTTGGCCGTCTCTCTCAGTTACCCTTCATTGCCGAGGTCTGGGTTGAAGGCAACCCTTTCACAGAGATCGAAGGAGATTATCGTGTCAAGTGCTTTGATTTCTTCTGGAAAGAGAGGAAGGCCATTCATTTGGACGGGACCCAGGCCGGGTTTTACGAGAAAATGAACCTGACTTCACCACCACCAGAACAGATGAGTTCTACACGATCGATATCAAAGGCCTATTCACCGCCGGTAGTTCCTGTTGGCGTCGTGTCACCAACAGTAGCCATGCCCGCGGCTTCATCAGGTGGCGCAAGTTCTTCGAGTAGCCCTACATTTTCCCCTATCTCATCTCACCATCCATCACCACTCCTGACAGCGGCCAGCGCCAAGCCAAGGAAAAAACGAGTGAAACGCATCGTGAATCTGGATGGCGAGCCGGGGGAAAACGACTCCAACACCCTGATAACAGGTTCAGAAGAACCGAGCGAGTCCTCTGGCGCCCTTGCGTTACCGACACGCTCTCCACGCGAAGCAGCAACGCTGCTGCCATCGCCTCCCGGGCCTACACCCGCACCGTTACCCCCTGATGACTCTACGACGCCCCGAGAGTCAGCGGTTCGCTCAATCATACCATCCAAACACCGACGCTCGCAGACAGAGTACGCGTCTGCGTCCGCGACAACGGCAGAGTCAAACGACACACCGCTGTCTCCCGTGCTTTCGCACCTGCCGCACGAGGGCACGTTGAGCGTAAGAGTGCCGGCCCGTCGATCTGGAGCGCGTCATGCGCGTGTAGCTGCGTCTGTGTTTGAAGCGCCTTCTCCCAAAGGGGGTGAAGGGGAGGAAGGAATTGAGAAGGAGATTAAGGAAGCGGACGCGTTCCGGGCGCGGATCGAGGCGCTGAGGTCTGAGATGGGAGATGGTTGGTTGAAGGTATTCAGCCAGAGTCACGCCGCTACGGAACAGATAGCTGGGGCGTCTAGGTAGTAGAAGAGTGTACTATATTTTTCTTTTCCTATTGTTGATATGATACCAACATTGCATTTCAGTGTGTGCCTGCTAAAATGATGAGATGGTGACCGGGGTCCTTAGGTGTCGTTTCAAGGCCCACCCACGCCTTTTAAGGTCTTCCGTGCTCCGTGCAAACACCCGCCACAACACACTCATCCCTCGTCGTTCGTTATCCTTCTTGTCTCACTCATGGGTGTATCCTTCTCAAAAACCATGGGTGTGTTGTCATTTGCCACCAACCATATGTCCTGTCGAGCTAACTTAATTCCCTTATCGCCGGCGCTCCAAGGTCGCCTCTTTGGCAACAAAGAAATGAGGTTGTTGATGTTGGGTCTCGATGCTGCAGGAAAAACAAGTAAGTAAATACTGCTGAAACTTTCTTCCAACCCATGTCTTCTGCCCTTGAATGATACTCATAGTAGACCAACAGCGATCTTATACAAGCTCAAGTTGAATCAGTCTGTCACAACGATTCCGACAGGTACGCTCTTGCCCACAGTCCCATCTGTTCCCATTATTTTATCTCGCCACTGCAGTTGGTTTCAACGTGGAGACTGTCACATATAAAAATGTCAAATTTAACGTGTGGGATGTAGGAGGGCAAGACAAAATCCGCCCTCTCTGGAGACACTACTATACCGGCACCCAAGGCCTCGTTTTCGTTGTGGATAGCCAAGATAGGGAGAGGATAGACGAAGCAAAACAAGAGTTGCACCGAATCCTGAGCGACCGGGAGATGAAGGATTGCTTATTGCTCGTATTTGCGAATAAGCAGGATTTACCGGGAGGTGCGTACCAGTCTGCTCCTTCTCTTCCCCAATAGACTCAATTTTTTGGCATCCGTAGCCATGTCTCCTGCCGAGGTTACTGAGAAATTGGGCCTTCATCGGATGCGTGACCGTTCATGGTATGTTCATCCGAGGTAAGAATTCCAACACCCTTGATTCTATACATAAACTGAGTTATCCCTCGTTGTCTGTTCAGTTGCGCCACTACCGGAGAAGGCTTGTTCGAGGGTCTGCAGTGGCTGTCACAGAATGTTAAGAAACGTGAGCAAAAATACTTTATCCCGCTGCCTCCTTTGAGCCTAACTTTTTTTTTTGTTTCCAGAGTCTTGACGTGCCTGCGGTCTTCTCTTCGTGCTAGTTTCGTAATTCGCTGCTTATACCCTATACTGTTCTGCTGATCTCAGCCTGTTCCATGCCGTTTGCATGATGAACCCGACTGTACATACACTCCCATACATACATACGCATGTTCGTGTCACCTCCCGGGTTCCCCAGTATCTCCGCGTCTTCGTGATTTGGAATTCTTTTCTTTTTTTTCCTTTCAAAATTTTCATGTGTTTTCTGTCTTGTCCCCACAAACAGGTTCGTGGGTAGCACGATTACATAAGGCTCTGTTTGTTATCGCGAATCTCCAGATTACAATCGCCATCTCATCCACGGTGGACGGCTACGAGCCAGATACATGTGAGGGTTGTTTTCACCTTCCTTCAGCAACCTGTAATCATGATCTCCGCAAGAACGGCTGCGTTGAAATCTCTGCTTTCTAGAAGCATCATGTCACGCGCTGTGAACGGCTTCAGCGGCGCAGTGGGAAACACTCCTCTTGTAAGACACTCCTACCCTCATATATTGTGAAGGAAAGCCACCGTATCTCAACAAAGCCGGTTCAGATTTTATTGAAAGGTCTTTCAGAGAAGACAGGCTCAAAGATCTATGGCAAAGCAGAATTTCAAAACCCTGGTGGGAGCGTGAAGGACCGAGCCGCCCTCGGTGTCGTACAAGCCGCGGAGGCTGATGGCCGGTGCGTTTGATACACATAGCCACCTTTCCTGACCACCAAAAGAAACATACTGACTTTCGCATCTATATATGTGTGTGTGTTTGTCGGGTTGGGTGGGACGATGCATTCTTATATTATATCGTAGGCTCAAGCCAGGTGGTACGGTTGTCGAAGGCACGGCAGGAAATACGGGCATCGGCCTCGCTCACGTCTGCCGCGCCAAGGGCTACCACTGCGTGATCTACCTACCAGACACGCAAAGCCAAGAGAAAATCGATCTACTGCGCATGCTCGGCGCAGACGTGCGCCCCGTCCCCGCCGTACCGTACGATAACCCGGCAAACTATAACCACCAGGCGCGCGATTATGCCCGCGCGACGCCCGGCGCGGTGTGGACGGACCAGTTTGACAATGTCGCGAATGCGGAGGCGCATTATCGGACTACGGGCCCGGAGATTTGGGCACAGACGCAGGGCGAGGTTGATGCTTTCATCACTAGTACGGGGACTGGGGGTACGTTGGCGGGGGTTGGGAAATATTTGAAGGAGGTGAGTGGGGGTAGGGTGCAGGTGTGGCTTGCGGATCCGCCTGGTAGCGTGTTACACAAGTATGTGGTCAGCGGGGGTCAGCTTATGGAGAGGTCCGGGAGCTCCATTACAGAAGGTAAGAAAAAAAGCCCTCCTTTTCTCTCTCTCTCTCTCTCAGTTCTGTTCTGCATTGCCCCTCATTATGTGTGATGTGTGTAGGGATTGGACAAGGACGTGTCACGGATAATCTGGGCACTTTTGTCGACCGACTTGATGGCGCACTCCATATTGCAGACGAAAAGTCGATCGTGATGGTGTATGATCTCCTCGACTCAGAAGGGTTGTACATCGGTGCAAGCTCCGCCCTCAATGTGGTGGCTGCGTATGAGCTCGCGCAACAGTTAGGCCCAGGTATGTCTATCACCAATCAGCCCCCCAAACCTCTCTCCCTACAATACTTGGCATCTGAATTTTCGGAAATTTTTTTACTTGTGCCAGGTAAAACGGTCACGACGATACTTTGCGATGGGGCATACCGGTACCAAAGCAGATTATTTTCCAAGAAGTGGCTGCAGTCAAAGGGCTTGATGGACGCGATACCGGAGCATCTGAGGAAGTACGCTATCTTAGAGTAAACTGTTTATTCTCTGGGATTGGACGGTGACCCATGGGGTTGTGTTTATTTTCTGAGGGGTAAGCTTATATGTTAATTGCAAGATCAATGTTGGCGCAGTGGTTCACACATCCTGGGAAGATTCTACACGCTTACGACTGAGCATGTGGATGGTTAAGGCTCTCCCTATAGTGGAGAGCGGGAACCTCAGCGAGATTCTCTGAGTTTTGTCTGTGAGAATCAACCATAACCCTCACGTTTCACATTAGTCTCTGTTTGCGGATAGCATTATCGAACCATCCATCGAGGGTCTGAAGGCGCACATGGCGCATAAGATCATTCATTCCACGAACAACCTTGAGAAAAGGACATGGAGACCAGTCGGTTCATTGGCAAGAAACAGCGCTCTTTCACGCCTGAAATATATTGTACATTATGGTGATAGTACCGGTTACTCCCTCTTCGTCCAACCAGCCAATTCAACCACGAATGCCACGGCAAACTTTGAAAACTCAAGCATGTGTTTGAAGCTGAACTCGGGGGAGATGTCCATACGGCTGCAGTATGGTGATGAGTAAACACAGGAAGAATTCAAGACAATGGTCGGCATACTCGTTGGCAGAGTGGGTGTTCTTGTTCGCATTCTCGAACTTGCTCTCTGATGCATGTATCTCATCAGACAGCCCTCAAAGAGAAACATATGATCCTACCAACAGTGAAGGAGCTGCGGTAACCAGCCTTACTCCAGGACGCGCTAAAGGAAAACACAAATCAAACCGTTCGAACGGGGGGAACAAGGCAGGGAAACTCACTGATCGCTACAGGCGTAGCCACACCTGGTCTCCGCATAGGGAATGTCAAGGTAAGTATCGACAAGCACCTTGTTTGCTTCAGTAAGGCTGTATGTATCAAGTAGCTCAGTCATTAAGTATTGGTAAATAGATAGAGACAATATACTCAGGGTCCACAAAGTCAACAACGATACCAAATTCCTCTCTGGTGCCAGCCTGCACCCAAGCAGTCATGTCGAACTGCAAACCAAATATTTTGTATATTGATAATCCAGCACAAAACCCACTACTTACCTGGTTCATAGCGAGCACGTTGACTCCCCTTGATTCGTAGTCCCTTGCGACTGCCTGCGAGCCAAGCAAGCCCCCTTCCTTTGGGTGGGTGCTGTGGTTCAGCTACAGCTGTAAAGAATATAAGGAACCTACTTCAGCGGAATACCAGTGAAACTCGACGGAATGCACTGGGTGGAAGTCCGACACGATCAGCGCACGGTAGGCCTCGAGGATCGTGACCGTGCCAGAGCCGTCATCATCAGCACCTGCAGAGGTTGACGAACAGTGGTTGGCAATTGAAACAAATTGACCTCACCAGGAGCGTCTTCAAATGGCTCGAAATTAGTGCTTTGGAGGTGTGTCAACGTCGCTCAGTAATTGGTAATAGCAAAACTCACGAATCCTGGTGTGCACTCACAATTACCACTCCATCATCAGTTGACGAAGAGCCATTGATATGAACGATCTACAAGAAGTTTCAAAGGTTGCCATTCAAAGGTTCCATGCTACTGACTATGGTGTTCTGGCCCCACGAATGGGGGAACTCGGATATGGTAATGAGATCGCGCAAACCCTTGAGAGCGAATGTGTTGGTGGTCTGTCGAAACATATCAGTCGCACGAGTCACGTTGGCGTAGTGCATCATTCGCACATCAAGAATCTTTTGAGCCAACCACTTTTGGCTTTCACGGCCCCACTGGTGGGAAGTCAAGTAGTATCAGCTTTTAGCACGTTATCGGG
Organism: Lactifluus piperatus; assembly: GCA_003315875.1. Taxonomy (NCBI): domain Eukaryota; kingdom Fungi; phylum Basidiomycota; class Agaricomycetes; order Russulales; family Russulaceae; genus Lactifluus; species Lactifluus piperatus. Next base: position 2,518 of record QFDX01006430.1, on the reverse strand, counting down.
GACAACCAACATCACTTTACCTGACTTTGGTAATCTAATCCTGGGTTACTGTGAGTTTCGCGGGTGAAGTCTAGTAAGACTTACGACGAGTCCGGAAACTTGTAAACTTTTGAAGATTCTCTACGGGTCCAGCAGTTGAAAGTTGTTTGATCACTCGTTTAACTGCCTCTATAGCGTTGGGCTTCTGAAACTCTGAGAATAATCAGCTTTTTGTATGCGCAGTGGTTTGGAGAAGACATGCTGGGCCATTGAAACTTCACGGGAGCGAGGGAACCGAGGTCCTCAGCTTCAGTACTAGATTTATGGTCGGCAATAACACATGAAATCTGGACACGTGTGCGTACATATCCATGAATTTCAGTCCTGCAGCCTTGGCTTGAATCTACTTTTTCATCAGATATATCTTATACAAGGTAAGGGTAAATAACTAGCCTTCTCTAACTCTGTCATCCAGACGGGCTCAGCATCTGGTGCCATCTGAACAAGCCGCATATCCTGGAGGTCCCAATCGAAGCCCTCAAAAGACTGGGGTAGGAGAGGATATTCCGGGACATTGCCTACGCGAAAATCTACTGGAGTGGAAGATACGGTTGTGTAAAGAAGAATGAGAGCAATGAGAGATTTCATGGTTGGTGCCAGTGGCTATCTTGGTAGTTAAGCGGGGTCTCGCACGTTGTCACATTCTTTTTTTTTCAATTTATATTCTGTTATAGGGTGACCAAGCCGCGGTCCTCACGGTGCAAGCTTTTACATGATGACAAATGGGGCAGTGCGTGTGGTGGTAGTACGGAGATTAGAAAGGTAGGTAGGCAAGTAGGTAGAGGGTAGTCTATTGGCTGTTTCGGCCCAGGAGATTATCCTGGGTTGAATGGATCCTCTCTAGGTGTGAATCATGCCTTTGTCATCTTGAGGAATTGAATGAGCGCAGCTCCTCCTTCTCTGGTGCCGAACCGTGAGTTAGGTGGCACGCTCAGCCGCTTAAGTGGAATTTTGCACGTTGTCGCGTTCGCGTCTGAGCAAATGAGCACGTGATGGACGCAGTTAATAGCCCGGGTGAGCTAGTTAATAGTAATCGTACATTGTAAAAATGTCAGAAACACTCAGTATTCCTTGGATAGCTGACTATTTGATAAAAATAGGTGGAACATATGGACCCAGCCTTTCTAACGTACCTTTACACATCAAGCCTGGAAAGAAGGTACAACTAGGCGAGTCGCAAGCTGTACGGCTGTGTTCAAAAGTGCACTCTCATTTGGGTCTAAACTTTGATTACCCCAGTTCCTCACTTTCCGGCATTCGCTGAAGACGACTGCATCTGGGCCTATGTCTCTGACAAGCACCAACAGATACATGTGCGATTCTCTCAATCCGCAATCGCCGAATCGACAGAGTCAGGTTCGTACTGCCCTTATATAACTTCCCCAGATGAACCAACTCAGCCCATTAAAGCCAAGGGAAAAAGATCATTCAACAGCTGGGCGTCATTGCGATAATCAAGTCCTTTAAGCCCATCTTTCAACGGATACCCACCGGATCTGTCGGGAAAATGACCGTGACCATAACAGAAACTCTTGCCCTTAATGTCGACTCCGTCAAGGTCGTCGGAGGTGCAGGAGAGCTCGAGTTTGGATTCCCTAGTTCCCTGGAAAGTCACAGAGATATTAATGAATGGATGGAAGGCCTGTGCGCTGGGGATGGCAGTGGGTAAGTTCCAGGTCTCTACCATAGGCACAGAGAGCTAATGTTACACAGAAACGTTTTGAAGCGGAGAAAAGAGAAGGGGCTTGGCCAGGAGTGTGGAAAGGGCTCTACGGCTGGAATTCCTGTCGCTTACTGGCAAAAGGGTGATAGGTACTCCGAAGTTAGCGGTACCGAGGGTGGATGCTTTCCAGTCGGATCTCAAGACACATGCAGAACAGGGTAATTGGCAAGAGGTTTGTCTTCTCTCAATTCCGTGTTCACCTCACTGAGTTCCGTTCATTCAATGCAGTCCATCGCAAAGCGACCATTACTATTTTACAAACGCCGGACAGCAGTGCAGCTTGCTTGGCAAGTTGTACAGTAAGGAGCACAACTCATTGCAACTCCTCCTTAATATGCAACAGTCCATGTCCTCACGGTCGGCGTAGTCAGCAACAGCCATCTGACTTAGGCGGTAGCTTTAGCACAAGATGAGGCCTAGCACCTCGCGGAGATGGAGGCAGGGAAAAGGATAGAGAGAAGAACACATGGGGACTACCTCCCGAATATCAATGGCCTTCACTTTTGGCTTGCATATCATCAAACGACTCGTTTGGAAAGGTGGCGAAAGCCACTGCCAGAGGAGAAGGACGCGTACATTACTGGTCCAGTGCGTTTGCCTCTAAGTTATGGCTCTCATGCACCCTCCTGGCGCCCATTTCCTCGCCTGGCTGAGCCTTCTGTTATCTCTCGTACCCCTGCCCACGCTAATGGACAAACATATAACACAACCCTGTTCCAGTCCCTTGCCGTGGTAGTGTCAACAGTATTGGCTCAA
>QFDX01006429.1:0-16077 GCA_003315875.1 Lactifluus piperatus | reverse complement strand
AGCTTTCGCATCCCAAGTCTGAGACGCACATCTTCGATCTAGATCTGGATTCTGACCGTTCATATTCGGCACCACCACCTCGCATCTTTGATATTAGCATGCACATCTCCCTTTTGCAACGTGATATCGAGCAGCTCGAGCAGCTCAGCTCGGACGTCGGGGTTGTCCTTGGGCGCACCATTCACCGAATCAAAGAACGATTGGGGAGACGAGTGTGGTCGGGGAAGGATATTTGGCTTATGGACGGACAAGCGCGGGTCCCTGTCACCAAACACTTTTGGAAGGACGCTGTCAATTTTGTGGTTCCGAGAGGAACGAAGCTTCGTCGAGGACCAAGCCGGAGAGAGAAGAGGCGACGACCATAACATTTATCCACTTGGTTTCCTCCGAGCTCATCGTCCAGAGCCGGCACTTGTGAGGGAACATATTCCGTGATACTGTCTTTAGGGACTGACATCGTGTTCGTTAGACAGTATGTATATACCCTCATGTTCTTTAAAGGTAGATAGCTGTCGGTCCATGGGACATTCCACGCTAGCTTGCATGGAACATGGGAGATTGCAGCTCCGAAACATTAGTCCTCTGGCTTCATTGCTCGAAACGCTTCAGCTCTCCCGCCTGGCCCTCCACCACTTTCTCCATTGCATTGAGCCACACCTCAACTTGTGTACCCAACCCGCTTGGGCCTCGGGCATCCGGTGCCTTCGTACCATTGATAGCGTTTTGTGTAGTTGAATCTACGGGTCCAACAGCGGATACATAGCCGAGACTAATGTAACGTGCGTGTGCCAGGACGGGCAAACGGCGGAGGGAACGACCAGACATGTTCTGGTCCTACTCGGATTGATTCACATCAATTTTTGAAACGTCTGACAATGAGGGATTAGCTTACCCTGCATTTCTGGGCGAGTCGAAAGAGCTGGACTGCGATTTGTCTTGGGCGCTGTGAGGCTGTAGTTGCTACATGGGAGTCAATGTCGACCGTCGTGCGTTCAAAGTACCGTGCTTCTTCCAGGGACGGGACTTCCTGTAAATCCCTCGAGGAATGTCCTCACCTAGTAACACAAATGGACAACGTACTACGGGTGCGACAACACCTTTCGAGATGAGTTCGAGCAAGCAGCTGCGCAAAATTACATAGATGGCTTCAGGTGGTGGAAGGTCGATGTACTGCACAATGTCAGCACGGTCGACAAAAGCCGAGTCTTGTGCGAGTGTGAGCGTTTTGCACCAGAGAGCTACGCCGACGTTCGTACTAACCAATTGCCTTGGCGAGATTGCTTGTGGACACAACCAACACGTTTTTCTTCTGTCGAAGCTTGTCTAGTTGGGTAAGCAGAGCGTTCACAACCTGTGGAGCTGTCCTTGAGAACGGGATATCGCGGTCAACATGAATAGATTTTACTCGTAATGCATCAGTAGGTTCCGTGCCAGCCATGGCACCTGCTCGCGCGGCAGTGAGGGACTCAACTTCGTCTACAAATGTGACCACGATAAACCAAGATGATAAGAAGACAATACGGCGAAAGGCAAGAATCACCTATAAGGACCACGACGAAGGTGTCTTCGTCCTCGACAAGTTCCATAACGTTTCCGAACAGCTTCTGCACTAGTTTTCCCGACTCTGAGAACCAGCGCGAGAAAAGAGAATGGGAGTTAATCTCAAGTAGGCGAGAGTGAGGATATCTACGAGCAGTTAACCGCAGGATACGCTTCGAAATGCATGGAGTGCTCACCGATGTGACAATCGCACAGAGAGCTTTTGCGCAAGAGCCCGACAAAGTGATGTTTTTCCTGTTCCAGGAGGGCCATGCAAGAGTACGACCCGATTCCACGAGACGATATTGACTGCAGATCTTATTGGATCAACGTGTCGGAGTCGCGAAATCGGAAACTCACAATCAACGTTGGCATCGCTGAATAATACAGTCGCATATATGTAGTCCAGAAGTTTAGATTTGGTATCGTCTGGGAAAATCAGGCTGTCCCATAGACCTTCCCATTGCCTGCTGGGTAGTTCGCACACACTGGCTGCCAATATTTCCTCGCCATCGCCACTTGATCCAGTGGAGAGCCCCTCGACGGAGTCTCCTTCCATCGGTTGATAGACATGTATTTGAAGGGAAGCTTGTGCTATGGGAAGATATGAGGTGAAAGCGGAGGATTCGCAGGCTGTAATCTGTTCCACAGAGGAGGCAAGCAGAGGGACATTCTCCCAGCCATCCAGTTTTGAAGGAAGTGCAATTGTTTCAAATGATTTCAGGATGTATTGGTGGACGGCGTTGCGAACGGTATCGAAACGAGCTGTAGAGGTCGGAGAGAGGCATACCTCGACTAGGGTGGAAGTAAATTTAATGAAGAGCGCTAGGGCTGTGAAAACTGACTGTGAACTGGCCATACTAGGGGCGGCTGTGTAGGCAGGTCTGGCGATGATCTGGGCAGGGCCATGGACATGATTTGCGTTAGATGGTTCACTGGCAGGGCGTAGACTGATGCGACGCGCTAATAATGAAACCAAACAACGCGTCAATAAAGTCCAGGCACGTGCAAGATTCTGTGAGAGCCCGAGCCCAAACGGCGGACTCCTATAACGTCTGACTTAAAGATGACACTCGTTCACATCTTCCTTGCCGACGATAATACTAAAACACCTTTCCTCTCTATCCCAAGTGGAGATATTGAGAGACTTTCTCATTCCCCACACAAATGGCTCAAGTTCATCCTGTTTGCGATTTGTGGTACACATGGAGTGCTCTCTGCGACGTTTGGAGGAAACGCTGTTGACGACGACACCACTTTTGCCAACATTCTTCAACGTTACTACTACCATTTTTTCCAAGGTGTGAATGTTCTCTTTGTGACCCAGTAGCCATTAAATGGCTCCACAGGCACGGCCCCTACTTTCATCGATTACAATGGATGCAATGATACTCTCACATCGACTGCAAGAACACCTTGCACCATAGACTTTTATTCACGCATCATGGATCGGGACCAAAAATGTGTCATCACGGGAGTGAGGGGCAATCTATGTGATGCTGCCCACATTATTCCAAGGGGCAAAGGCAACATGGTGTGTCCATTGGCTTACTTTAGCTTCAGTTCTGATCTAGGGTTTTAGTATATTGAGGACATTGTGCAATCCCGCCGTGGTCTTTACCCATCGCAGGAGATTAAGATTTCTGACATCAATGATACTCAAAATGGATTGCTGTTGAGGCGGGACCTACACTCCAAATTTGGTATGGGTGATATAGCTTTTCTAAGAGTACGTGGCAAAATGTGGTCAAGAATAGTTTTGTTCATTCTGTGATTCCCAGACCCCAAATGATTTTCTTGATTGCAGTGACATCCCATGTGAGGGTGTCCGAGTATATTCAGACTTGCCATACCGCATCACCACGCAGACTTTGGTCCCAGAAGCAGCCTATGACCAGTTTCTTGATCATGATGCTTACCTTGTTGGCACAGAAGATTCACTTCCGCCTGCAGTCATCCTTGACTATGCTTATGGTGTTGCTGCATATCAGTGTTGGCGAAGTGATAGGAATGGTCATGATGAGCCATTGGTGGTTGGCAAGAATTCTACAGCAACAAGCTGAGGAGCGATTGAGAGAACAGGAGGCAAGTCGAATGAAAGTGGAGGAGTGGAGGGAAACCATAGACAATTCTTGAGGAACCCTTAGAAGCAGTTCATTAAAATACTTTATTTCCCTAGTAAGTTACAGCGTCTGTTATAATACAAACCTCGGAAGTGCCATGAGCGGCGGCAACTTTGTGCAAAGCTATCTCCCGAACTGCAGTCCACAATCTCGGGCCCAGCCCCAAATCTACAAAGCATTCAAAACGTCGTCAATATAAAAATTAATCCCATGTCGTTAACGCTTCGCTGCTGCGGCTTGCTTCGTACAGGGCGTTTCTTGCCTGGAGAAGTGTGCCGCCGGCTCCAGCTTAGTGCATTGCATGGGTAATACGCAGGTATAGGTGGACCCACTGTCGCCCATCCTGTAGCTCCTGCATCTAGGAGGACCTACAATTGTGAGCTCCCTCGAGTGCAGGAGCTGCATCGGGGCTGGGAGTGATCCACCCCACGAGCATTACGCGCGTAGGGTCGAGCTCGCTACCATCCAGATCGTCCGATTCTCCAACCTGTCCATCCTGCGCACAGCCTTTGCAAACGCACGCCTCATTGCCCGCGCGGGATCGTCGAGCTCGCCACCATCCAGATTGTCTGATCCTCGAACCCATCGACGTAGTCCATCCTGCGCATGACCATCACGAACGCATGGTTCGTTGTGCGCGGGGTCATCTCCCATCCTGTTACCTGTAGCTCCTGCATCTAGGAAGACCCACAATTGTGGACTCCCTCGAGTACAGGAGCTGCGTCGGGCTAGGGACAATCGACCCAACAAACAGTTGCTCATGGCAGTGTCGCCACAGGCCCGTCGCGCAGGAGGTGAGGCGGACAAGGGAGCAGCAGTGGCGCGCCCTGCTCCAGGTGACACAGCAGCCCCACCCCGCAAGCAGTTGCTCGCATGCGTGGGCGTCATCTCGTAAAGGATGAAGTGGAGGTGGTGGCACGTAGATAGCATCCTAAAGAATGAAAATGAATTGTTAGTTGATAAAACAAAGTTAAGAACAAACATTACCTCGGACTCTGAGGGCAAGGGAAGGCAGGTGGCAGTTATAACGTGGCAGCTATCACCAACAAGGCCAGCAGAGAACGACCCCAAGCTCGCATTTGCAAGCGAGAGGGGGTGGTGGTCGTGGCATGCCAGCTATCCCAAGCGAAAGGAGTGGCCAACGACTCTCGCCTCACATTTGCATGCGAGATGGGACATGGCAGCGGTCGTGCCTCGCATTTGTGAGCGAGTGGGGGTAGTGATTATGAGTGTCAACAAAAAGAAAAAGGGTTCATCGTTTGAAAAATTGCTGAGTAAGTTAGAACTGGTCATGAGGCTGAGGCCGAATTATCTCATTTTCGGCATTCTCAGTATCAATGGTGTCGTCTTTGCCGCTTAGTCCTACGTACACATGTTCCATGTGCGTGTTAGCGGGCAAACGCAGCGCAAATTTGGCGAGCGCGATAAGGCCAAAGGCGTACGAGCCTGCCTTGGTTTCTTCAGAATATGACGACGGGACTGGGGTTGCTCGGAAAGACGCCAGAGCTGCATGGAGGGTCGTCAAGCCGTAGACGGCCTCGACGCGTGCAGCGAGGGCATCTCGGAGGCTGTTTGTAGCTTCGTAAACCTACATGAACGACTTTGTGTCAGCGTATTTACTACCGGCTGAGCTAGTGGATTTAGCGCACGCGGTGTTTGCTGGAGTACCTCACCATCAAGAGGATGGTGAACACCTCAGCTTCACGACCTTCCATGGACAACGTCAAGTATTCTAGCATCTCCCACAGGACAATCAGTCCATATTCCAATATTTCTTCGCCCTTGTTTTTTAGGTGGAACAAATCAGAATCTGGACGCAGTTCGATCACCAACTCCAAACCTACCTTATCCGACGACAAAAACTTTTGTAGCGCGTTGAACAACCTACTGAAGCTCCTATTCTCGGTCCACAATTCAGGTTTGAGCAAAGGGAGGACAGAAGCGCTCGAAATGAAAGGCGACGGGCTCCCAGGCATCGAGAGACTGGAACTCAGAGGGGAAATGGCGTCTACATCCTCTTTTTTCAGCCTGCTCCCATAGATACAAATGTCGTGGGTTGTGACTCGGAGACGATACATGCAGGTCATGCACGACTCATGAGTGTATGATGCCCGAACGAACAACGGGCCACGTGATTCACACAAAAAAAATGAATCCTTCCGTTTCCGTTTCCGTCAAACGAGCAGAGTACAGTATTGTCCGTGCGTGCATCGAGAACTTTAGGCCAACTTCTTTTGAATATATTTGCGTACGTGGCAACCAGAAAAAAAGGACAGGCCCCGTGCGAGATCTGCCTGTGCGGAACAGAGGGACGTTGCACGTGGTTGATTACTTAATAGGGAAAAGTCACGATCCACCGTACCTTCGCGATCGGGTTTGGCTGATGCCACGATCCCAGAGCTGAGTACAATTTCCACGGACTCAGATTCCAGACAGGCATACTGGAAATCGTCAGTCCATATTAAAGTCCTCAATACAATCAATTTCCTGATGCCCAGCCAAACGTCCGTGGTCGGATATTCTGAAGGGCTTACTGTGGAGAAAAATGCTGTACTCCTCTCCAACAGAGCAAATGGTCACCTTACTAGAGGTAATCGTAAACCTGAACGCTCTAAATAGCCATTATTGAACTATGTATGGGCAGGTGGAAACTGCCGACACATAACGATCGAAATGCTCCCCGACGATGTGCTCCTAGAAGTATTTGACTTCTACCGACTGAATACCACGAAAATTGCGCGCGGAAGACCGTGGAAGTGGCAATGCCTTGTGCACGTCTGCCGACGATGGCGACACGTTGTATCCAACTCACCCCGTCGCTTAGATTTGCGGATTATTTTCAAATCTAAGGCACCTATGAAGAGTATCCTGGATTTATGGTCAGCATTGCTTATAGAAATACGGTATACTGAAGCCCAGAAACCGAAGCCTAAAGCTCTAGACAATCTCGCCGTTGCACTCCGTCATCCGGATCGCGTGTGCGATATCGACATCGCCGTGACATGGTCAATGATTGGATTACTAGTCGACTCAATACAGCAGCCATTCCCAGCATTGAAGCGCATTCGGATCACATCAAAGAATATGACTAGCCCCGCGCCCATCCTTGGTGGTAAATTTTTGGGAGGATTTGCCCCACGGTTACGGATAATCCACCTGAATGGGATTTGCGTTCCGTTCCCAGCTTTACGTCGACTTCTCTTATCTGCCAACGACCTTCATACTCTCGAGCTTCACAATATCCCGAATAACGCATACTTTTCTCCGGAGGACCTTGTCACTAGTTTGTCCGCTCTGACGCGACTCAGGAAACTTTCCGTACGCGTCTGTCCTCCGACTTCTCGCATCGATCCAAACAGCAGATCCCCACCTCCTCAAGCGCGTATTACACACCCTTCTCTCCGCAATCTCGAATTCTACGGAACCAGCGAATATCTTGAGGGCCTGGTGTCCAGAATGGACCTTCCTATACTTGGCTACTTTACCATACATTTCCACAATCAGCTCATTTTCGAAATTCCACAACTCTGCCAGTTCATTGGCCTCGTAGACGCCCTACGTTCACCCACTGAGGTGACTGTGGAACCCTTTCAGCGCTTTGTTTCAATTAGGCTGACTCGTCGAGGGCAACGTCGAAGTTTGCTTGGGGAGCTTTGTATTGATATATCATGCAGGCAGCTCGACTGGCAGCTGTCCTCCGCCGCCCAACTCTTCACCCAGCTTGCTCCTTTCCTCACCATGGTGAGAAACCTTACCATTGGAAATTCCAAGAACTCCCTTATCAGAAAAGAAAACGACGCCGACATGGGGCAATGGCTGGAGCTCTTCGCTCCATTCAGTAACGTGGGAACGCTCAAAGTTCGTGAGAAGTTTGTACCAGACGTCGTGCAAGATCTGCGAATGGCCACGGAGGGAGTGCTATCTGTGTTGATCTTTCTTCAATTGCAGGGGTTTCACAAGCCCGCATCTGTGCATGATGCTGCTAAACTATTTGTTGAAGCGCGCTCGCGTTCCGGTCGCAAGGTATACTTGCTCGCTTGAGGGGGTCCACTGGATTGCCGCAATTATAGTTGGTTGTATATGGTGTATCAGAGTGCTCACTGCATGTACATGTTCAACAATGAGCCACATCACCTTCTAGATCGTCTGTTTCCTTCTGGCCTTTCCTCGATGTCACGTTGTGTACTTATCTCTCGGATGATTATGGCTTGTTTCCGTTTCACATCATCTCGTGATTTGGTTTCGTTAACGAGAAGCAGACTTGGAAGCCTTTTTGTATATATTGTACCTTTTTTTCTGAACTACTACTGTGTTACTTAAAGAACTGAAAAGAAAAAAAAAAGCATTTTGGAGCGTCGCCTTCCTTCCTTTTGCCTGCCCTTCTGTTCTCTCTCACCCTCGCACAAATAGTACACACAATCAATATCTTTGCGTACATGGAAACCAGAAAAAAAAAGGACATTGGTCCCGTGCGGGGATCTGCCTGTGGCAGCAAAGGTATGATGCATGGGTGTTGATTATATGCCAGTGTCACGGGTACTTTGGCTCAATTGGCTGTTGCTATCGTCGTTGATTGCGGCGGGAAATTAGCGGACAGAATTTCCAGGACTTGGAATCCCAATAGGCATATTCAAGTTGGAAATTCCGTCCATTGTGTTTTCTCTTCCTCTTCACCAATCCACTAGGATCTCAATAAATTTCACTATGCCCAACCAAACGTCCATGTTCGGATTTTCTGAAGGGATAACTGTGGAGCAACGTGTTGTATTTCCCTCCAACAGTGCATATGGTCACCTTACAAGAGGTAATCGTAAACCTGAACGCTCCAAATAGCCATTACTGAACCAGGCATGGGCAGGTAGAAACTACCGACAGAGGGGTGTGCAACACAGAAAGTCGCCAGATTCTTCAACGTAGATACGTCCCCGGTGCCCTGTTCGAGTGCAACGATGTATCCCTCAAGTTCTGCGGCTGCATCGTCGGCGTTGGAAGCAAAAAGCGGATTGCGCCGGTTGAACACTGCAAGGGCAAAGTTCATTCGAAGAGAGCGGAACGAAGAGAAGTGCTACTACATACGGGCCATGCGTTTCCTCCACCAAGCCCCGTCGACCCTGGTTGTCGTCGGCCTGAGCATATCGGTCATCAGAGAATGCGTGGCTTGTTGTGCTGGACTATCCCTGAAGGCGGCAGCCTGCTTCCAGACGGTGGCACTCTTGTTGGTCGGCGTTGACGGTGTGCGTAGCTGCGCCGTCAGCGTCGGGGCCTGGACCTTCTTAGCTCGCGAGGCGGTCCCGTTATTGAGTAACAAGGACGCCTGTAGTTGCGAATCCTCAGGTTCGACGAGTTCCAGGAGGCGCTCTGCAGCATTCTGCGCTTGCTCTGCCCTTGCACGTAATGCGTCCTCGACGATGGGCTGGGGAACGTTCTGAGGACAGGTTTAAACCTGGCGGATGTCCATTTGACGCATGGGTCTGTGGTTCTACGCGAGACAGATTCGGGAGGGTATTTCTCATACGGTGAGGAAAAGGAAATGGGGGTTGAATCATCCATATCAATGTCCGAGTCGGCATCTTCGGGTAAGGGTATCGCAACCGCAGTGAGGAGATCATTACTAGCGGGATCGGCGTCGTCGGGGACAGTAGACAAATACAGTGACCGGCGCGCGAAAGAAGCTGACGGTTCTTCGTGTTCGGAAGAGCTCAGTGAAACAGGAGTGGGCAGTGTATCCTTAGACTCCTTGGTCGGAGGTGATGATGGTGAGGACGGGAGCGCAGTTTGCACAGCCCGTCGGAGTACAGTGCCACGAGGAGGCGAAGAAAATGGCGCTGGGACAACGCGGGGACCCGGATACGACGCGGAGTTACTCGAGTCACCCGAAGAGGTCCGCGAGTGCGGCGAAATCGCTGTCTTTCCTGATATTGTTCTAGTACGGGAAGCATTCGTTACGATCCTAGAACGCGGTAGAGTTGGCGGCGAGCCGGGTGCCGCTCGTCCAGAGACACTTCCGGTAGATAGGGAAGGTGAGAGAGGCCGCTGCGGTGGAGACATGGTACGCGCCGCAGATGTCGCTTGGTGTCACAATGTCGGAGGTGCTGTTGCGATTGCTTTAGCTTTGGCCCGACTTGCGGAGATGAGAAATAAAGACAGAAGACAGAAGGATCAGCACGCACATAGACTACCTGCACATTAGCTGTCGTATCGCCTCCGCTAGGAGGTGGCGTCGCCATGGCTGTGCGACTGCCGGGCCTTGACGACTCCTTGACGGCCATGTAGCCAACTGTTCGCGAAACAGTGCTCGACCCCGATGCAGGAATCTCCGATCCTCCAACGGATTTTTGTGCTTGCAAGGCCAAACTTGGCGGAATATATTCCTTCTTGGTCGCCGCTTGTGACTGTGGTGCGTCGGCCGCACCAGCGCCCTCATCCGCTGTTGCGTTGGCATTATCCGAACCCAGCACTTTGACCAGTACGGCGTCTACTATGGTTTTTCTCACACCTTTCTTAGCCAGCTCACGTTTGAGATCCGCACGCGCAGCGTCCGAAGCGCCTGGGCCAGTGAAGAGAATCACCACAGAAGTTTTGGCAGTCTCACGTACAGCGGAATCGCTGTCCTCGAGAGCGCTTACGAGAGTAGGGAGGTAAGGGCGAATAGGGAAGAGGTGGTGCGCGCGCCGAATGTCAACCAAGGCTAGAATGGACTACAAAAGAGTCAACGTTGCGTCACAATTTGAGTCTTGGGCCATGACAAGTTACCTGTTCACGAACTCTCCAAGCTTTGCTTGCAAGCCCGATCTCCTTGAAAAGTCGTTCAAACACGGTTTCCTGTGTCTTCCCGCTCTTCGAGGTTGCTAGGGTCGACCCGCCTCCTACACGGAACGCCAGCCCACCGAGAATTACCAAGCTCTCGCGCGATCTCTCTCTCGCATCACTGAGGCGGTCGATTATTCCACCGGTGGACAAGAAAGCGATTAAAGCCTGTCGGAGAGTGAACGAATCAATGGTAGGAGAAGCGACGGAAGAAGTGAAGCCGAGGCCGATGCGGCGACGGGGCGCGCGTGACTACCGGAGAGGGTAAGCGGAAGGAGAGGTAGAAGCGCAGAAAGAGTTGTTGCTTGTAGATGCTGGTGTGAAACCCGAAGGCATGCCTTGAAAGTTTGGATGACGGCGTCAGCGTCGGGAATCTGAGATTCCGTTTAAAAGGTCATGTTTCGGGGATTTCGTGTGCTCGCTTGAACAACGTAAGACGCCTCAGAAAGCTCAGTCAACGTGCCTGCAAATGCAGACATAGACCATGATGGAAGGTTCGCAGACAACGCTGATGCGAGGCCTGAGTCGGTTTGGTAGATAGATGTGTGAGAATATAAAGTGGCGTATCCGATGGTGATAAAGGGAAGAGGTGATAATCGATTAATCCCTTGCTTGACCTTGCTTGACCTTGAGTTCCCGCCCTGTCGTCGTCAGTCGTCGTCTTGCTCTTCTTTTCGGTATTACTGTCGCACGGGACATGGTCACACTTCGGCATCGTGGATGACGCCATGTGCGGGGCTGCGTGCGGCCCCTATATTGCCACTGATGACGCTGCAGTATAGACAGACGGGACCGGCCCCTGTTCGCGAATTCGTACCTAACGTCTGACTTAAAGATGACACTCGTTCACATCTTCCTTGCCGATGATAACGCTAAAACACCCTTCCTTTCTATCCCAAGTGGAGATATTCAGAGACTTTCCCATTCTCCACATAAATGGCTCAAGTTCATCCTATTTGCTATTTGCGGTACACATGGGGTGCTCTCTGCGACGTTTGGAGGAAACCCTGTTGACGACGACACCGCTTTTGCCAATATTCTTCAGCGTTACTACTACCAATTTCTCCAAGGTGCGAATGGCATTAATATCCTCTTTGTGACCCAACAGCCATTAAATATCTCCACAGGCATGACCCCTAATTTCATTGATTACAGTGGACGCGACGATCCTCGCACATCGACTGCGAGAACACCTCGTGCCATCGACTTTTATTCACGCATCATGGATCGGGATCGCTGTTGTATCGTCACGGCAGAGGATGGCAATGAATGTGATGCTGCTCACATCATCCCAAGAAGCAAAGGCGATGCGGTGCGTTCACTAGGCTTACTTTAGCTTATCCTTGCTAATCTAGCATTTTAGTATATCAAGCACATTGTGCAATGTCGCCGCGGATTCTACCCATCACAGGAGAAAGAGATCTCCGACATCAATGACATTCGAAATGGATTGCTGTTAAGAGCTGACCTACACGCCAAACTTGGCCGTGGAAGAATAGCTTTTCTAAGAGTACGTGACAAAATATGGCCAAGAAAGGTTTTGTTCATTCTGTGATTCCCAGACCCCAAATTCTTTTCTCAATTGCAGTGACGTCCCGCATGAGGGTGTCCAAGTATTTCCAGATTTGCCATACCGTATCACCATGCAGAATTTGGTCCCAGCAACAGGCCGTAGCCAGGTCCTTGATCATGATACACACCTTGTTGGCACAGAGGACTTGCTTCCACCTTCGGTCATTCTTGATTATGCTTATGGTGTTGTTGCATATCAGCGTTGGCGAAGTGACAAGACTGTCCCCAAACTACTCATGTCATATTTCAAGGATCATTATGAACTGTTAAGACCGGAACCCCTTATATATCCCACTGATCTCCTTGATGACTACTCGCCACCCAGCACAAGGTATCGTGGTGAGGGAAGACGCCAAGAGTATCTCGATGCAATGGATGATATGATGGAACTTAACTGGAGGATACAGCAACGGATAACTCCTCCAGAGGTGGTGGCAAGAATTCTACAGCAACAAGCCGAGGAGCGATCGAGAGAACAGGAGGCGAATCGAATGAAAGTGGAGGAGTGGAGGGGAACCCTGGACAATTCTTTTGAGGAACCCTTAGAAGCAGGTTATCAAATACTTTATTTCCCTAGCTAGTTATCATAGTGTCTGTTATAATAAAAACCTAGGAAGTGCCATGAGCGGCGGCAACTTTGTGCATAGCTATCTCTCGAACTGCAGTCCACAATCTCGGGCCCAGCTCCAAATCTACAAAGCATTTCAAAACGTCGTCAATATAAAAATTAATTCCGTGTCGTTAACGCTTCACTGCTGCGGCTTGCTTCGTATGGGGCGTTTCTTGCCTGGAATAGTGTGCCGAGAGCTCCGGCTTAGTGCATTGCACGGGTGACCCGCGGGTACAGGTGTCGCCCGTCCTGTAGTTCCTGCATCTAGGAGGACTCACAATTGTGGGCTCCCTCGAGTGCAGGAGCAGCATCGGGGCTAGGAGCGATCCACCCATGAGCAGATGCTCGCAGGCATGGTTGAGGTCAGCCATCGCGAACGCACGATTCGTTGCGCGCGTGGGGCCATCGAGCTCGCTACCATCCAGATCGGTGGGTTCTCCAACCTGTCGATGTAGTCCATCTGCGCATGGTTCGTTGCGCGCGTGGGGTCGTCTCCCTTCATGTTACTCGTAGCTCCTGCATTTAGGAGGACCCACAATTGCGGACTCCCTCTGGTACAGGAACTGCGTCGGGCTAGGAACGATCCACCTCACAAGCAGTTGCCCATGGCGGTGTCGTCATGGGCATGTCGCGCAGGAGATGAGGCGGACAAGGGAGCGGCAGTGACGCCCCCTGCTCCAGGTGACACAGCAGCCCCACCCCGCGAGCAGTTGCTCGCATGTGTGGGCGTCATCTTGTGAAGGATGGGGTGGGGGTGGTAGGACGTAGATAACATCCTAAAGAATGAAAGTGAATTGTTAGTTGATAAACAAACTGAAGATAAGAAAAACATTCTAGGACTCTGAGGGCAAGGAAAGGCAGGCGGCAGTTATGACGTGGCGGCTATCACCGACGAGGCCAGCAGAGAACGACCCCCAGCTCGCATTTGCAAGCGAGAGGGGACATGGCAGCAGCCGCGCCTCGCATTTGTGAGCGAGCGGGGGTTGTGATTTGTGAGGCAGCGTCAACAAAAAGAGTTCGTCATTTGAAAAAATGCTGAGTAAACTAGAATTGTCCTGGAAGGTCATGAGGCTGAGCGCTGAGCATGAGATGTTCACCATCCTCTTGATGCTGAGGTACTCTAGCAAACAACGCGTGCACTAAATTATAGGTCGCTGGGTCATTAAGACAAGTGAAATAGGAATCTTTCGCATCCCAAGTCTGAGAACCACATCTTCGATCTAGACCTGGATTCTGACCGTCCATATTCGGCACCACCACCTCGCATCTTTGATATCAGCGTGCACATCTCCCTTTTGCAACGTGATATCGAGCAGCTCAAGCAGTTCAGCTCGGACGTCGGGACTGTCCTTGGGCGCACCATTCATCGAATCAAAGGACGATTGGGGAGACGAGTGTGGCCGGGGAAGGATATTTGGCTTATGGACGGACAAGCGCGAGTCCCAAAAGACTTTTGGAGGGACGCTGTCAATTTTGTGGTTCCGATAGGAACGAACCTTTGTCGAGGACCAAGTCGGAGAGAAGAGGCGACGACCATAGCTTTGATCCACTTGGTTTCCTCCGGGCTCACCGCCCAGAGTCGGCACTCTGTGAGGGAACATATTCCGTGATACTGTCTGTAGGGACTGACATCGTGTTCGTTAGACAGTATGAATATACCCTCATATTCTTTAAAGTCCTCTGGTTTCATTTGCCCGAAGCGCTTCAGCTCTCCCGCCTGGCCCTCCACCATTTTCTCCATTGAATTGAGCCAGGGGCATCCGGTGCCTTCGTACCATTGATAGCCTTTTGTGAAGTTGAATCTACGGACCCAACGGCGGATACATACCCGAGACTAATGTAACGTGCGTGTGCCAGGACGGGCAAACGGCGGAGGGAACGACCAGACAGACATCTTCTGGTCCTACTCGGATTGATTCACATGAATTTTTGAAACGTCTGAAAATAAGGGAATAGCCTACCCTGCATTTCTGGGCGAGTCGAAAGAGCTGGACTGCGATTTGCCTTGGGCGCTGTGAGGCTGTAGTTCCAACATGGGAGTCGATGTCGACTGTCGTGCGTTCAAAGTACTGCACTTCTTCCAGGGATGGGACTTCCTGTTAATCCCTCGAGGAATGTCCTCACCCAGTGAACAGAAATGGACAACGTACTACGGGTGCGACAACACCTTTCGAGATGAGTTCGAACAAGCAGCTACGCAAAATTACATAGACGGTCGACAAAAGCCGAGCCTTGTGCGAGCGTGAGCATTGCACACAGAGAGCTACGCCGAGGTTTTGTACTGACCAATTGCCTTGGCGAGATTGCTTGTGGACACAACCAGTACATTTTTCTTCTATGGAAGCTTATCTAGTTGGGTAAGCAGAGCGTTCACAACCTGTGAAGCTGTCCTTGAGAACGAGATATCGGCGGTCAAAATGAATAGATTTTACTCGTAATGCATCAGTAGGTTCAGTGCCCACCTGCTCACGCGGCAGTAAGGGACTCAACTTCATCTACAAATGCGACCATGATAAGCCAATATAGGAAGACAATACACCGAGAGGCAAGAATTACCTATAAGGACCACGACGAAGGTGTCTTCGTCCTCGACAAGTTCTATAACATTTCCGAACAGCTTCTGCACTAGTTTTCCCGACTCTGAGAACCAGCGCGAAAAAAGAGAATGGGAGTCGATCTCAAGTAAGCTTGAGTGAGGATATCTATGAGCGGTTAGCCGCAGGATACGCTTCGAACTGCGTGATGGAGTGCCCACCGATGTGACAATCGCACGGAGAGCTTTTGCGCAAGGGCCAACAAAGTGATGTTCTTCCTGTTCCAGGAGGGCCATGCAAGAGTACGACCCGATTCCAGGAGTCGGAGACGATATTGACTGCAGATGTTATTGGATCAACGTATCGGAGAAGAGTCGCGAAATTGGGAAACTCACAATCAACGTTGGCATCGCTGAATAATACAGCCGCATATATGTAGTCCAGAAGTTTAGATTTAGTGTCGTCTGGGAAAATCAGACTGTCCCATAGACCTTCCCATTGCCTGCTGGGTAGTTCGCACACACTGGCTGCCAATATTTCCTCGCCGTCGCCACTTGATTCAGTGGAGAGCCCCTCGACTGAGTCTCCTTCCACTGGTTGATAGACGTGTATTTGACAGTGAACTGGCCATACTAGGGGCGACTATGTAGACAGGTCTGGCGATGATCTGGGCAGGGCCATGGACATGATTTGCGTTAGATGGTTCACTGGCAGGCGTAGACTGATGCGACGCGCTAATAATGAAACCAAACAACGCGTCAATAAAGTCCATGCACACCCCCGAGCCCAAAACGGCGGACTCCTATAACGTCTGACTTAAAGATGCTACTCGTTCACATCTTCCTTGCCGACGATAATAAAACACCTTTACTCTCTATCCCAAGTGGAGATA
>QFDX01006427.1:0-24755 GCA_003315875.1 Lactifluus piperatus | reverse complement strand
TTTTCTTTTTTTTTTTTTTTTCGTTTTCTGTGTTCCTATCCTATCACGACACTCCTTTAGGAAGCTACGTATCGAGGCGTAAATTAGTCTTTTCATGCACGTTTCGAAAAGTGCGAATCGACCGGAAAGCGCTCGAGCGCAGGGGTGAGTAGCTAGGCGCTTGGGATGCCAGATTAAGGCTTCGTACTTTTGCAAATGTCGGGGCACGTGCCGTCGGCGGCGTCAGGCGAAAGGTTTTGAGTGCCTTTTGGCAATAGGAACTACGGCCCTGCTCGAACCTACTGTAGTTGTAATTGGATACAGCAATTTAAGAAGCACCCATCATCTATCAGAGGCCGGCCTAGCTCCCCTCGTGATGCGGCATAAATGCCAAGCAGGCGCCCCGAGGGCCAAGCTAGTCAAGTCTCTTAGGGCCGAATTGCGAAGACGTTTAGGAGTGTTTTGAAGTGACAGCGCCACCAAAGTCTAGCTCCTCTGAAACTTGAAGGTGTCAGCATTCTTCAAATGACCTCCACTTCGGCGGTGATAACAGATTTTCTTGAAAGACTCAAACCAGTTTTATATTGCCGTGCCAGTGAAAAAGGATGACGGTTCTAGACCAGGAGCGTTTCGGTTACGGTTACTCAAGCTGCTGCAAAAGAAGATTTTTGAATTACGCCGGTATACTGTATTGATACGTAGTACCACCACATATCCCAGGTCGAGGTATCGTCTCTAGGCTTCGATCGGGGCGCCTGCGGCCAGCGCTCGTAATGGTATCATCAAGGCACAGCTGATATGGCTGATGGATAATTTTGCTCAGACTGCGGACCAAGGATGTACTGGAACTGAGATGCGACAGCAGATCTGCCAGATCATGACCATAGAATGGAACATTAGCCTGGCCTGGATCATCACACACCGGTAAATCCTGTAGAAAGTAGTCAAGAAGCTTGATCGTGTGGATCTTCCCATGTTCCTCCCTGCTCCCTTGTGGGTCTTAATTTTCTTCAGGACCGGTTTGTGGTGCTGTAACAGTGTCACATTATTTGGGAGACCCATGTTTATACACAGTCCCAACTGCAGTCTAAACAACGGACCTTGAGTGATCGAACAGCGAACTAGTTCCACTGGCAGTTCAAGAAATCTGATGGATGAACATGCCATGGCGAAAAGGCGGAGATGGTTGGCACCTTGATACTAGCTGGGTAACACTGGCTTATGTGCCTGGGTCATACACTATAAGCACGGCAGACGCTCTTGTGAGATAGCAATGACGTCACGAGGTGGAGAGCAGGTGGAGTTTCGATCCGGGCAAAGTGGCGAGGTTGGACTTGAACTGATGCCACAAATAGCTCCGAACCCGATTCCAATGGCTTATAGGCCTTTGGTTGTTTGCACCGCTTTACCTCCTTTAATCTCACCCTTCCCCCTCATAGCTCCAGCCTTCCAATGTACGCTTTTCTGACCTTTCTACCGGGCATATTCTCATCTTGTCGCAGGTCTAGCCTCAACGGAGCCACTTCTGCCTCAACGAAGACATTCCTGACAGCCTTGGTTCTGAATGGTGTCATTGCTGCTGTCGAGATTACTGTGTTCACTGTTGTGCGGCGTTACTTTCGGCTCATTTATGAGCCAAGGAGTTTGTCTGTTTTCGAAGCGTGCGCATTTTCACTCTCTTTACTGTGTCTAGCCCTTATTTTCGTGTAGGAAGCGACAGCAGCCTTTGTCCCATCATCTCCTTGGATGGCTTACTTCTATCTTTAATGCGGACTATCGCAAGATCAAGGACATCAATGGAATGGACTGTTACTTCTTTGTCCGTTTCTTGCGCATGATGGTCCGCGTCATGCTCCCCATTTGGCTCATATCTTGGGCCATTCTTCTCCCTCTCACTTCCGTTAACACCGGCGTTGCTGGTCATTCAGGCCTCGACAAGTTCATTTTTGGCAATGTGTCGCCCACGCAGCAGTCCCGCTATGCGGGGCATCTACTCATTACATGGATATTCACAGGTGAGTCCAATGGCTCAAATCCCTGTGAATAATGCCTATATTCTCTTGCTACAGGGTGGATCTGGTGGAATATCAAACATGAAATGGCACATTACGTTCGCGTCCGCCAGGATTACCTTGTCAGCCCCGCCCACTCCTCCACTGCCCAAGCTTGCACTGTTCTTGTGACGGGAATTCCTCCCAAGTACCTCTCTGAATCAGCACTTACCCGACTCTTTGGTCACCTGCCAGGTGGGGTTCGCAAGGTTTGGATAAATCGTGATCTTGGGGATATGCCCGACCTGTATAAACGTCGCTTGAAGGCATGCGAGATGCTTGAATCTGCGGAAACATCCCTTCTCAGCATGGCAGTCAAGCTTACTAACAAGAAAGCAAGCGATACGGAAGCCACCCGCAAGACTGTCATCGAAGAACTTGTTCCAAGGGAACAGTGGCCATCACATCGGTTACTCCCGTCTTGGATGCCGTTCTCTATTCCCCTCGTAGGAAGGAAGGTCGATACGATTGATTGGGCATGCGAGCAGGTGCATGAGTTGAACATGCAGCTGGAACAAAGGCGAGAAATCCTTGCACGTGATATCGAACGGACAACCGCCGCAGAGGCGCAGTGGACCAATCGAATACACCACATCGGCGTCGGCAAGTTGAACATTCCCACGCCTGCAGTTCCGGTCAGGATACCAGTTATTGGAGCCCGACCCGCCGTCGATTTTTCAGATCAAACATATCCACCCGCTAATGGGGCGTTCATATTATTCAATAACCAGATCGCGGCACATCTTGCGGCACAAGCTCTCACTCATCACGAACCGTACCGCATGTCAAGCTCGCTGAAGTATGTCGAGGTCGCACCTGAAGATGTAATCTGGGATAACTTGGTTATCAACCCCTATGAGCGTCGCATAAGACTGGCGCTTTCTTGGGCCGCAACTATCGGACTGGTTATCGTTTGGGCAATTCCTGGTCAGCCGCATCTAGTTTTCATGAGGCAAGGAGACTAACTTGTCGCATAGTGACGTTTGTTGGATTCATTTCGAACATCCGCTCCTTATGTACAACATATCATTGGCTTGCCTGGCTTTGCAAAACCCCGTTGGTAGTTATCAGCTTTGTCCAAGGCTTCCTCTCGACCGTGTTGCTCGCAGTGCTCCTATTGCTAGTACCGATAGTGCTGCGGGTATTGGCACGTCTTGAGGGTATACCTCAGCGGACAGGGGTGGAGCTAAGCCTGATGGATCGTTTCTTCTTGTTTCAAGTCATCGTAGGTTGTTTATTGTCCTTAACCCTGATTACAATTTTCAGCAAATATCTGACAGAATGGCTTCCTGGTGGTCACTTTTTCATCTGGTATTATTGCTTCGTTACCCGGCTTGGTGAATCACCCGACATCCGTCCCGACACTCTTGGCTCAGAATTTGCCAAAGTCCTCAACATTTTTCTTGACGTGCGTGTGTTCCTAGAGCTGTCCTGACTGCCGTCTTATTGCAGGACAGATTTATATTGCTTCAGGGTCTTGCCGGGACAGCCGGTGGCTTTCTCCAAATTGCGGCTCTGGTTATGCATTACGTCAAACTCACCCTGCTCGGCTCTACCCCCCGCTCCGTGTATGACATCAAGTATTCTCCCCGCACGTCGAACATGGGCACCCTCTTTCCTACAATCACTCAACTACTTGTCATTACGTTTGGCTATTCCATCATATCGCCGATTATTAATGGCCTCGCTTTTGCGGCCTTCCTCTTGTTCTACCTCCTGTACAAGTACCTATTCACTTGGGTCAACGATCAACCTCATTCTAGCGACACCGGGGGCCTCTTCTTCCCTAAAGCAATTCAGCATATGTTTGTAGGGCTTTACATTCAACAGCTCTGTTTATGTGCCCTATTCTTTCTCGCGAGGGACGACCGCAAGTCGCCCAGCGCGATTCCTGAGGGTGCGCTCATGATTGTGCTGATTGTACTTACGGCAAGTCTTGTGAGTGATTGTCCGAAATTGTGCTTACAGATCGGTCAGGCATTCTTCCAAAACACCATGCTCAATTCTTACGGCCCCCTTATCAAATTTTTACCACTTACGCTCGCTGATAAGTCGTTTAATGGTGGTGTAGATACTGAGCAGGAAGTTCCTACAACAGCCCGCCCGTCACAGCCTGTTCCTCCCTTGACCTCTGGCGACGTTAACGCCATAGACCACCACAATGCATCTGCATCTGGGTCTGGTATAGGAGGAGAAATCCCGCATGCTCGTGACGCGGATATAAATACTCAAAATCGCATAGCGTCCCCCTCTCTCACGAATGAATGGCAAGGGTCTGCCTATTTCACTCACCCTGCTGCAGTGGAGACGCAACGGATTATATGGTTGCCCCAAGACCCGCTTGACATTGTGCATGAAATCAAGCGGGAGTTTGACTCGAAGGACATCCTGCACTCCACGGAAGGTGCTGAGATGGACAACAAAGGTCGTGTAGATGTAACCACGGCGCCACCAGAGGACGCCGGCCGCGTTCTGAACCGGATGGGTGGAAGGCCTTCCCTGGACGAAGAAGAGGGAGATGTCGTATGAGCTGTGTCGTTGGGGCAAGAGACCTCGGAGGGTACTGAGGCGTGAGACCTGTGGAACGACGACTATATGTCTACTTGGTATCTACTGCATGGATCATCTATAATGTAATTATGAACTTGCTCTATATATCATACATTTCACATACTAGCATAGCAACAGTGACCCATCTTTCGGCAAGACCCTTCATGCGGTCACTTTAGGTTTACTCACCTGATGCCTGCTCCAATTACCAGAAACGTCATGGTTGACGCGTTGATGTGCGATATCTAATGCCTTGTTATATTCTGTCATGCGCCTTGACTTAGTTCTTGTTGAGGGTGGTGAATGATCAAGGTCTATTATTATGAAATTGTAAGTTGCGAACATCTGATCATTTATACTAGCTACAGTAACGTACGGTGCAGTGATTATTGTCGCATAGACTCGGATTGCCGCATACCTGTCTCTAACAAGAATTTTTACCTTTATGCTCACCAGAAACTCGAGAGCAGATCGCTTACTCTCCTTTTTATGCCCTAGCTTCGAATCGTTATTCTGATGATCAACAGCTGGATGAATTAGGCATAAATTACGACCTGGTCACTGCCCCACCGCCATTATTCCTTTCCAAGGCCACATGTTTTAATCGAGATCCGAGTCGAGCCTTCGTCGAGGATAGTCTAGGGTCGTTACTATGGGCCATTGTTGGTTGTGTGGAGAGGATGACAGCTTCGTGGTAACAAGCTGTGCCACCGAGCCAGTACAGTACTTTAGCGTGCGTTTTACTATAAATGATCGAGGAGTCATGCTGACCTAATAGGCGCCATGACCATCGATCATCAATCAAGAAGATAATATATATATATTTGAAGGCTCAAGCTGTGCTTTATTGTGAACATGATAGTCGGTTGATACTCCAGACCGACCGTGACATGAACGGATTCCCTGCCGGTGGAAATACTGATCAAGTCATACTATCTCAGGCTCATATGCAGTACACCAGCCCAAGTTCCTCTATCTGGCGCCTTGTGCCTGTCAACGACATTTATTCGTCAATCAACACATTCTCGAATTCCTCTCGGGTAGACTACAGGGGAACTTTCATTGTTTGTTGTTTGTAGGGCGCTCTCGCTTGCCTGTTTCATTTTGACGGATATTGTGATATATCCAGCGCTGACTGTCACGTTGGCGAGTAAACTATCGGTCGTGATCGAATTCGGGTGTTTGCCCCCATCAACCGCTTTCTGGAGGACTCGATTTCGGCACCATGATAAGTACGGCCTGCATCAATCATATTTTAAAAGCCCATCTCACACCCTGAAGTAGACATTCCCACTCTCTCGCGTCTCCCCGATTCCTGCCAGTGTCCCCGCTCCATTGCAGGCGATGGTCGCGTTGACCCCTCCCAGCTCGACTTCGCTGATTGCGGATGATGGCCTGAAGAATAATTCGTCCATGGACCCAGTCTCGCCGCATGCTGCCTCCCAACAATCTACTAGAACGTATCGCGGAGTGTACGTACGCTCTGAATTGATAGCTTCCCTGGCCTCCCAAGTGCTAGTTACTGCTATTGATTCCCGGACCAGCAATCGTGCATCCCTGGGTGCTGCCTCCACGTCCACGAAGCATAAGAGATTCGTAGCTCGCCCATCAACAGTGCCGGTTGTTGCCATCGTTTGTGGTGCCGTCGGTGGCGCCGTCGTCCTGGCACTAATATTAGGCTTCCTCTACGCACTGCGAGTCAGACGCAGAGTAAGCAAGATGCGGAGGACTATGGATATCCTTGGTCCTGGTGCGTGCCTAAAATTCTGTGTCATTGGGATTACCCCGTCGTGGGATGCCGACTCGTTTGGTTAGAGCTTACGCCATTGCCTCGACCCCGCAACAGGACGAGCGCTAATATCACCATCACGCTCGGCCCGCAAGACAAGATCGATGATGAGTGGCACATCGTCTCTCCGCTACCACCAATTCAGCGCGGATCCCTGCATCCTTTCGGCTTCGGCACGCCTACAGTTACCCCCATCACCCCGCAAGCCTTCGTTTCTCCTTCCCCCACACGCCGCTCAACAATCACCGTTGGCATCCCTCCCACTGTCACGCCACTAACGCCACACCAGCACAAAATTTCGACTTCTTCGACCGCTGCCCCTTTCCCTTTAATTACTTCACCCAACAAGGAAACCTTCAATACCCCGACCCCCTCACGTAGGCACACACCCACGAACCTCATCAGAGAACCCCCAGCCGTATTGCTACGAGCAGCAGATCAACATGCACGTGCACGTTCTTTAAGTATCCCTTCGTCTATGCCCTCCACCGGACAGGCCAGAAGCTCTTTGCCCAATACACTTAGGACAGTTAGCGTGGACATTCCTCGTACCGCTCCGCCACTAAGGCTACACCGGGCTAGACGCCCATCTTATCTGAAAAGCCCGTCGATTACGTCACTTAATGAGGATGCCACGCCTCCGTCTCCTCCTACACGCCGACGCAGACGCCGACCGGCGATGACTATCGATATCCCTCCCGTCCTACCCGGGACAATTGTGATAGAACAGCCAGGGCGTTCGCTTTCTCCGAGCGCGCCTGTTTCACCCTCTACCAAGGAGGAGGGCAATGCTGCTCTAACTCCTACACGCAGATCGACGGTCACCATTGGAGCTCCTCCCCCGGCCGCCGCCTGGCGTGAGTCCATCCAGCACAGCCCATCTCGCGCTCTGATACGCTCGTCAAATGCAACGGTAATGAGATCGTGGCATATCCCCGTTTCTCACCCGCGGAACCAACCATCACCCGCGGGATCAGCCATACATCATAATATAACATAATTTCGGAATCCCTGCGCGCGCTTTCGACATACCCATCCCATGAACCCTTGATGACGTTTCGGACAAAGTGTTTGTTATAAAACCACGAACTTTTCATGTTCTTGTCTTCTTAGAATACTTTTTCTTTCTCTCTTGTATATGTAATACGCGAACGTCATGTTGTAGGAGTGCAGATTTCGAATTCGGACCTCTATGCTTGGCCACGTTTTTCCCTTCCTATATTATCTATCGTTCCTTATAATTTTGTGGACGTACAGTAATGCAATCAAGTCCAAAATTTGTTATGCCCATAAATAGGCTGCCGCCCGTGCGGGCGATCTTGACGAGGCAGTGTCCCAGGTTACGGGGTATCCTTAGGCGGTGATATGCACCGAATATAGCCATTCCAGAATCTATGTCGTGGGGATCGCCCTTTGCACAGAGGTCGGATTAAGAGTAACCCCATGCGGGGGACAGGTTATGCCAAACTGATGTAGACGCCCTTACAGTACCGTATGTTGGGCGCGCGCAGTCGTAGCGCAGAGAAACGAGGGTGGACTATGAGACGCCATATACAATTATGCAATTCTCTCGTCTCCAGCCAGGTAGCTAAATGTTGCGAGGCGCCGTGAAGTGGCCCGGAAGACAATTTTTATTGTTCAATGGGCGCGTTCAGTTATCATTATGTGTACTCAGGACACTGGTATGTATCTTATTACTACTATTAGGCCTGACAAGGGGACTGAAATGCTGGAACCATACGCGAGGCACCGGAGTCGATTACAGCACCCACTTGCTCTGGAGGGGCTAGGCTTCCGAATCGGTGTCAGACTGTGGAATGTCTTGTAACACAACTGCGATTCCGATTCTGGCAGAAGCGCTCGGCGTGGCGTTTTCGTTGGAGGTTGCCGGCTTGGGGAAAGTCGAGCCTTCGCCCCCCTTCGCCTCGTCCTCCTCCTTCATCTTTCGGCATTCCTTCACGTCGTGGCCCCGGATCTTACAGTGGGAACAGTATTTCTTCTTCCGCTTGTCCTTTGCCCTATCCTGGCCTTTGGACTTCTTATCCACCTTGGCAAAGTAAGCGCTTCTCCCAACACCGGATTCGCGCACGCGGAATTGCTCTTCGAGTAACACTTGTACCTTGACGTGCTCTGAGTTGAGTGGTGTGTCAGAAGTTGACAGGATAGTTTTAAGTGTGTCTAGTGAAGGGGGTAGTGCCGAGATAATGGCGTACGCGACGACTTTGTCGTCAATTGGGTGGCCTAACGCAGAAATGGTGCGTGCACAGCGGATGAGCGAGTTAATTTGTGGTTCCATAGGCTCATACTCGTTGAGAGTGGTACGGAACACTTCCCCCATGAGGAGGAAGACGTGCCGTTGTTTGGCCTCGTACCAAAGCAAGAGTTTGTCCCAGGCTTCTTTGGCGGAAGACGCGTTTTGTATTGAGAACAGCGGTTCGTCATTTATTGTGAGGACCATTTGCGCGATCGCCTCTATGTTCCTTTGGTCCCAGTCCTCGGCACCGATTGGATCCGTAAGTGGGTCTGGCCTTGTGTAAGTGCCATCTACTATTGGCCAGAGTTTGCGGAGTGTGAGGATCGTCTGGACGCGGATTTTCCAAGACGCGAAGTTAGTTGCGTCGTCTTCGAGATGCTCGATGTCGTAATGATTCGGACTGAGTGTGGCGGCCCCCGCGGAGGGGGCGTTGCCGCTGGTTGATTCGGACGTTTGTCCGGGGGTAGTCATTTTCGCAGGTGCGGGAGTTCACTGTTATGCGTTTGACGATTCTAATGTTCAGAGACACTCTGTTGTAATGAGGATTTTATATAGGTACAAATGCTTATTAATAATGTGAAATATGAAGGGGATGATCGACGCTAAATTAGAAACATTAGGGGCGTTCAAAATTGGACACTTCTCGCTTTTCGCGTAAGTTACCATACCTCTCATAAGCCATAACCGGTTAAAACCCATAGCTTTGAGTGGCTACCAAATTATTTTTTTCAATCAAATTGACTTCTCATAACCCATAACCCCTCATAACCCATAGCCTGGGCAGTCCACCAAGGGGTATGGGTTAAGAGGGGTTCGACTGTATAACATGCACAAAAAGCGAGAGAAGCGTCCCAACTTTAAACGTCCCTATTTGCTTAAGAGCTTCGTACGACGAGCGACGCGAGCCGTATATGGCTGTCGCTCCAACACTAGCACTTCGCAATTAAATAGAGCCAATGTACCGCGGCACCAGCACAGATCCGATTTGGACAATTCAACAACCCTTTGGCCCAACGGACTCCGAGTCCCGCGGCAGGACCCGGACGTGCCCAAACTAGAACACGGAGGCTTTCCTCTCCGTCATGCCATCATGCTGCGATCTTCGGGTCCAAATATCCCGAATTCGATGGTGTTTACGCGCAACATAAATAGTAGCAGTGCTCGGACGCTCAGCTCCTGTTTGGCGTACATGAGTGGGGGGTGTCAAGGGGTGGCTTATCATGTTAACTGTTGATAATGATGTCTCCTATTTGGGACATTGTTGTTGAGGAGTGGAAAGACAACCCGCCCTTGACACAGAGTCATTTTATCCGCATCGGTTCAGGTGATGACCGAAAATGCTTAATTCACAAGTAGAATGGCAATTGATCGGGTCCAACAATGACAATACTATAGGCGAATGCAAAGCAGAGTAATACAGCATTATGACTTGAAGATGCGGAGAAGACGAGCTTCCGTGACGATGCGGGTACGACATAAGGGACACTCGCGCGACGAGGACATGATGAGATCTGAACAATGTCGACACATTGCCAGATGGCTGTAAGATACATCGGTGATGCAAGCAAAAGTGTGCGGAAGAAGTGAATACGTACCCGCAATCAACGATGGCAATATTAGCTTCTTCATCTTGACAGACTACGCACAGTCCGTTTCTTTCAAGATCGGCAGGAGTTCCCTTCATTGGCGGTGGGGATACTGTGGGCTTACGTTGTTGGCCATCATCTCCAGGGACGTGTTCGCTGTTTATGTGCGCCCATTCCCGCTCTTGACGTGCCTGTTCCTCCCGTAGGCGTTGTTCCTCCATCATAGCGTGCTGCCGAGAAATGGCTTCCTCTTCTTCCCGTGCATGGATTGCAGCTTCTCGTGCACGTTCATGACGTTCATCACCGAGAAGGGCATGTACACGTTCGACAAGATCCCTCTTTTCAAGAAGCAGACGTGCGTTTACATGATTCTGATAGAGCACAGACTTCAGTGCACTTATCGACATATGCGAGACTTCCTCATCTGTCATTGCTAGTAGCTCATCAAGGGAAGGTATAGGTGGCGATTGCGAAGCAGCTGGTGGCGAATTGCCGGCTGGATGGGAAGGGTGGCCGGTGTCAGGCACAGCACCCCGATCGGGACTATGAGCCACATCAGGGTGAGACTGAGTAGGCAGGGCGTCGCTCGAAGGAGGGTGGTGAGGTCTCTGAGAGGCCGTCGGAGGCGGAGTTGAACGGGGTGGAGGGTATGGCTGCGCGCGAGAAGGCGGTGACTGCGGCGGAACTTGTGGGCGAGGTGTTGCTCTTCGTGGTACAGGCGACGACCTCTGCTGTCTGTCTGGATCGAGATCCGGACGTGGGAAGCTCGGGGCAGTATTGTTGGCAGGTTGTCTTGGTCGAGTGGGCTGTGCAGGTTCCGCCCCCTCACGTCTTGAGAACAGCCCGCGAGGTCTACCAGTTCGGCCATTTGGAACTGAATTCTTCCTGTAGAAATTCTGCAAGGCAAAAAAGTGAGCAGGCGGTGGCTCACAGGCGGATGGTGGTAGAGATGGTAGTACCTCATTTGCATACGGCAAACATCCGTTTTCCTATAATTGGGGATCTGTAACGATGATAGCAATATTCAGCCGTACACTCACCCTAACAGCGATGATCTTCTCTATCAAATCGTCCTTCTCAATGACACCATCTGTCTTGATATTATATGCGTCAGCATACTTCTTGAGCCTTGTTAGGGATAGGTTCCTTAAATAGTTCCGACCTCCAGCAGTGACTAATCTCCTCTCCTGGTCAAGGGTACTTCCAGGAGGAAAGGAGGACACGCACTGGTTAGGTACTCTATGCAGAATGCGCACACGGGGACGGGATCAAAACCAGCACTGGCTCCTTCTCTGGGCATAAGTGCTTGATAGTCGGAGCACGGTGAACAATAAGAATAGCCTGAAGGGAGAAAAGGTGACAAGAGCTGTAATCTAGGAGCATCTAGACGTACCGCAATGATTACATTTGCGTGCGCGAGTAAAGATTATGTTAAACTCTTTATTGCACTTGCGGCAACTTATATCTGCGCGTGAGGAATGGTATGGAGGAGGAGCGGGCCCACTCAAAAGTGGCATCCCAGTAGTGCTGCGCTCCGTCATTATTATCGTAACAAGGATGACGGTTAGTGATTGAGATTGACTCAAGCGGGGCTTTTATTGGTCATCCTCAGCCCTACAGGGCACCACGTGATTACCATTATCTCATAAAGTCCCACAACTTTATGTATGCGCCTAACCTAGGTGTTACTGTATGCCCCCAAAGATGGGCGTTAACTGCTTCTAACTGTCATTGGCTTGGAGGACCTTTCTGCATAGCCCTATCCAGTCCTCCGGCCCATTCACACCCATACCCTTCAACCATTCCCCAGCCTTCCCGCTATGCTCAATTGCTTTCCACCCATTTCGTAATGCATACTTTCTATTCCAAAATTCAACCTCCCAATCTGGAGCGGCCCATTTCTTCCCCGTGAATGCTTTTAGTTTGGTACGATATTCGAATTGTTCGAGTGGTGCGAAACGGAACCAGGCCTTGGCAACACGCAGTGGGTCCTTTGTTCCTCTTTCACACGTGAGTGTGTGCACGCGTGCCACTATGTCTACCCCACACAAGAGGCTGTCCAGCGATTCTGGGTCCTTTAACACTTGAGCAATAGCGTGGGCCTGGTCTTCAAACAGTGGAAAGGGAACGACGTAATATTGTAATCCCGGAAATGCAATAGAAGTCGGTGGGAAGTCACCCCGCAAAGGAAAAAGATGGAGTGCAAGTGGATATACATGATAGGTCGAGTTGTAAAGCTCGTTCGGCAGTGGTGGAGATAGTGGAGGAACATCCAGCTTGATTTGTGGGAGGAATGGGAAGGAGAACTCATAGCCTGTCGCAAGTATGACCAGGTCGATATCAGACTCGGTTGAACGGTCTGCCAGCAGAACCGTTCCATTATCCCCGTATTCCACGACTTGACCAACTTTCCTATAGCATGGGGAGTCATCGGGAAGTGGTGGTCCGCCTTCATGAGTTGGCCCTGAAATTGAGTGCAAAATGAGTGGTATGACTCCCTTCATATCTGCACAAATATCGAGTCCGCTCGGTCCACTGCCAACCACCAGGACTTTTTTGTGGTGAGAGAAGTCACGGGGGTGTCGGTACCATGCAGAATGAAATGCGCGTCCAGTGTCGAGCCAGCGCTGCAACCCAGCTACGACGGGATATCGGGGCTCACGGTAGTGCCCGTTAGCCACTACAACAAAGTCAAATGCGAGCCGTTCGCCTGTTGATAAGGTGACATTCCATTCTCCCGAATTGGTGTCCCAGAGAGCCTTCTCCACACGCGCCTGAAAGCGCACGTAGCTGAGCAAACCAAAGTGGGCTGCATAGTCTTCTAAATATTTTCGGACGACCGATGCGGCGGGATATAGAGGAGTCTCCGGTGGGAATGAGAAATCCGGGAATGCCATCAAAGGGTGTGGTAAATTCGTGCATAGTGAATCATATAGCGGCGATAAGGGAGGGTTATCAGAGGTAGGGGATGGGTACCTAACATAAGAGGTGAAAAAAAGGCACAAGAGATGATGCTATTGCGAACGATACCAAATCCCGCCAACATTGTCCCTCGCCTCGAATGCGACCAGCGACCATTGTCCCGATTGCACCTGATGCATTTCTGCGAGTACCTTCAACGTTGCGAGCCCGTTAGCACCTGCACCAATAACGCATACACGTTTCGCCACGCCTTTCATCCTGAAGGAGTCTTGCTGGAGTAAAATTTAACAAAATGGAAGGTGAGAATTAGAACTGGATTAAACCAAGCATGGGCGATGGGATTCCTCGATGTGACGTGTTCGCTAGCCTTACCTAACTTATGTTTTTCTCTCGGCATCTAGCTTCAACGATGTTCGGCAAACGTGACGATCGCAGTAGCAGCGTACGTGCATTTGAAAAGGGCCACTTAATTGGCAGCTAGGCACTGCGCGTCTAATGCATTCATTAGTGGGGACGATTGGTTTACACATTGAAGTCCTGTGCAATATCACTATCGGCTCTCCCCTACAAGCATGTCTTACGTCATGTGTGTGGCTGTTTGGGGGGAGTTATGGTAATAACAGATATTTGACGTGTTGCCACAGGAAATAAATGAAAACCAAGCCCTTAATCGACCACATCCTCAAGTTCTCCATACTCGATTTTGCGATTCCGCAATTTTCGTAATGGGGAACGACTTGCGAATCCGTGTGTTCTGAACTGGGAATGCTCCCGTGTTTTTACCAGCCAATGGCAGAGATGTCGCTCGTCGAAATAGGCCCGCGCTTCGTGCTCACGCTCATCCGCATTTTTGAGGGTAGGCAACTGCTTATTCTTGCCATCCTCATAGCTTACTATGCCCAACGATTTGACCGACATGATCTCTCGTTCCTTGCACGCTCGACTGCGCTTCTGCCTTGACGTCCTCTAGTTCACATCAGAGCTTTGAGCGCTCCCAATGTGTGCTCCTTGACAGAGCGACTCGCGTCCGGGTCATGACATGAGCGGCCGTCGATTCAGAGTATGTTGCTCTGCCCTTTAGGGGTGGGGCGTGGTGTCTTAGTCCGATCAGTTATCGGGCGCATTGGATCTGGTATCGTTCGTGATTCGACTGTGGCGAGCATGCAGGCTTGGGCATAAATCATCGGACGATTGCAGCAGTCACACAATATGCGCGAGTGGAAAGCGATAGTACATGATATTTGAGTTATTCGGCCGGTTGCTTTCGTCTATTGGATAGCCATTTCTCGTACAACTGTTGGTCGGCGTGAAAGACGGAAGTTTATTGCACTTTCGGGACCGGAAACCAGGTTGGCGTGGTGAGTGGCCCACTCTTTGTGACGTTGTGAGCACCCTGACTTTATTCCTTTGTTGCCGCGTGAAGGTGTACAGCCAACATAACTTCAATGCAGCTCAATGCCTCAAAGTAGAGCGCTTTGTTGCGCGAGTGAAGATCCGCCTGTTCGAGCAACAGGTGCAGGTGATCCTTCGAGTAGAATTTCGAATCCGCGGGAGGCGTGCACGAGCGTTGTGCCAGCTGCATGCCTTCATGTCAGTTATACTGTTTGGATACGCGTACATTTGGGGAGATGATGGAAGCGGGCGCTGGCGAGCGGGCACCGCATACACCTATATTTTTTAACATGAGGGAGGGGTGTCTCGAGGTCGTTCATAAGATGGCACATGCGGTGCCTAATTCCGCGTGAGGATGACAGGACAGTAATACCCTCTGCTTGTTTTTCACCTTTTTGACCACAGTGGTTGGTACGTAGCCATATCCTTTGCGAATCTAAGTGCTTTTCGGCCTTTGCCTGACGCTTTTCCCTTATCGAGACATCGCGTCCATTAGCCTTGATCACTGGTGCCATGTCAAGGGAGGCAACTCACCGCGATGCGATGAGAGATTGTACTGTATGCGCGGCATCGCGTCCATGTCATGTTGTCGGTTGTCGGAAACAAAATTATGGCATTTTAATGCCCTTTTAGTTAGTATTTTTTCCAACAGAAATATGTTAAGAATTAGTCAGCAACAAACAAACACATGATCTGTGCGGCTAAGTCTTGAATATACTTCTTGAATGGTTGCCGGTCACCGCCAGTTCCTACAACATCAATAACGGAACGATACACTACAGCCCCTGCAATTGGAACCAACCTGAACAAAGTGCGCTGTAGCGCCGGGTAGTGACTGTGATTGCCCAGTGCACTTTGTTGCCATGTCGGTCGACCCATACCATGCAGTCCAATCTGAGTTACAGAGCTCACTAGCGACTGCGGAGCAGCTCCGTGCTTCATTTCTACGTATTCGAAGCACTGCGCATGAAGGAAACGAAGAACTCGAATGGGCTCGTAATGAGGTCAGCGCCGTATAAGTTCCGATGTGGTGCTGTACACTCACATTATGCTGGCCTCGTTAGCTGAAGGCAACGCTCTCTGCGCTTGAAGCTGACTTACATGACCTAGAAGAAAGCGTTAAGTACGTGCTCCACCCTTTCTCTTCTGCCTCTTAGCTAGACGTGACGTCCCTAGGATTGTCGAGGCTACAGGCGCGCGCATGTTCGGTTTGGAAGATGGGGAAGTTATTCAACGACGGCGATATGTGAGTCACGTACGCCGAGAAATAGAGGTGCGTGGTGCGTATGTCCCTGGCAAACAATCTGTGTTAAGCCCTCACACTTCCCTCGATAGATTATGCGTGCGGAGGTCGAGAATCGCCCTCCAACTGACAGCGTGCGTCACACCGTTTGTCTTTTCACGGACAGAACATCGTCAGTGCTCATGGCTTAAAAGACGGGTCCAACAACACCCAACCGGTCGAATACTCACTCCCCATTCCCCGGGCCGACTCACGAGCCAAGAGATGAAGACCACCAAGCGGAGTGGGCGCGGCAAGAGCAACAGGTCAGACACTCCTGACATCATGATTCAGACAATGACATTTGTGTGGCAGATGATGATCGAGGAGCAAGACCAGACAATCAACTCAATCGCAGGTACATTGCATACGATCGCTCAACAAGCGGGACTAATGGGATCGGAAATCCGCGAACATAATGAGTACGTAGCGTTACTTTCGCCCTGAAAGCGTGACTAAACTACGGCAGGATGCTGGGTGACCTCGATCGTAATGTGGACCAGACGGACAGCAAACTCTCAAATGCCATGCGTAGGATGCGCAAGTTTGTTCGCGATACTGAGGGTCAGTACGCCATATTTAATTAAGGGTCGAGATGCTCAACATAAGATAGAAACGAAGTCAGGGTGGTGTATCGCGATCCTTATCGTAGTCCTGCTCATCCTACTCGCTGCAGTCATCTTGTTGTGAGCGGCAGAATAATAACGTAATATTATTCCCGGCATGATACGTACCGTCGGTCTGTTTGCCCCATCTTCAATGGCATTTTATGGTATTCGCATCATTTCCGAGCTGAAGAGTCGAAGGTCTGTCCCACAAGTCTGCTCGCACATGCCTCTGAGTGCAATGGAGAGACATTTGCCTCCGAGGTATTGTTCAGTGGCGCAAGACAGGTGTCACTGAAAGCGGTGAGCGATGGCCGAGGCAGTGGGGCCATATATCTTTTCTCATACAGGCCTCAGAGCTTGTGATTTTTGACAGAACCTCATGGGGCATTCTGTCATGCAGTACACGATGGAAGGCCGAGTTGTTTGTGGAGCCCCAGACCATGACAAGCGAAAGTTGCCGTTCCTGGGGTCGGCCGGTCTTCTTTCAGCCGCGCCGGGCCCATGGTTTTGAGTGGCGTTGTTAGTGGAGTGCGGCCGGCGTAAAATGGCCCGCATTTTCTTTTTTTTTTTTTCTTTGGAATCTGCACTATGGCCCGGATTTTATCAGGAACGTGTGTAGTAGGTTCAACAAAGGGCCTTTTGCATATCAAATTCAGGATCAGGATGTCCCCCGATAGTCCCGCTGTCCACCAGGAGTGGCAGGAATGAGGCCGCCACTGTAGTTGGAGCATGACCACATGACACGTGCCGTTGCGGCATGTCACACAGTTAGTTGGCTTTGAATCGAACACGCTTGTCAAATCCACGTTCCCATCATTCCATATACGGTCCAGGGACATTCATAAAATCATATAAGATAGTCAACTTCTCGGAAAATGGGCGTTGGTCGTTCGATCGAGTCGCAGGTTCCCTCCAGTCGACCGTCTCTTATAATTCTCCCACAACTACGCTAACATTTGCCCACGCTCTCTTCGCTTATTCGATCTACGGGTTACAGGTGGCATTACGAGGTGGAGACCCCCACTCATTGTTGTCCTTGAAGCCCGCAATCTCGAATGTACGCTCTTCAGATCTCCGCTTTTCCAATCTCTCATCTGAGCACTAGGCCTTCTAACTCTACTAAGCCTGTTGACATCACTAACTCAACCACCGCCTCAACCAAGACCTTCGTTGCGGCATTGGTTCTTAACGGAGCCATTGCGGTTGCTGGAATCATAGTGTTTACCATTATCAGGCGTTATTTCCGCTTCATTTATGAGCCAAGGAGTCTATCCGTTTCTGAATCGTGCGCATGTCATTTCTTCCATCGTGTCCCGACCTTTGTTCATGTTTGTGCAGGAAGCGACAGAAGCCATTATCATCTCACCTCCTGGGATGGTTCGTTTCTGTCTTCAATGCAGACTATCGCAAGATCAAGGACATCAATGGATTAGACTGCTACTTTTTTGTCCGTTTCTTGCGCATGATGGTCCGCGTCATGCTGCCGATCTGGCTTATATCCTGGCTCCTTCTTCTACCTCTCACATCCATCCATACCACGGTTGACGGTCATACAGGCTTGGACAAGTTCATTTATGGCAACGTTGCAGAGAACAGGCAGCCGCGGTACGCTGCACATGTACTTCTCACATGGGTATTCACGAGTAAGTTTCACTCCTGGCATCCCAACCCATGATCCCTAATATAATCACTTATTCAAGTATGGATTTGGTGGAATATCAAACACGAGATGTCGCATTATGTTCGCGTACGTCAAGATTACCTTGTCAGCCCCAAGCACTCCTCCACCGCTCAAGCCTGCACTGTTCTGGTCACTGGCATACCACCCAAGTATCTATCGGAGGCAGTCCTTACCCGTCTCTTTAATCACTTGCCCGGGGGTGTCCGCAATGTATGGATAAATCGTAACCTTGGCGATATGCCCGACTTGTACGAACGTCGGTTGGCTGCGTGCGACATTCTTGAATCCGCGGAAACAGCTCTTCTCAACAAGGCAATCAAACGGAACAACAAACATCACAAGGAAGCCACGGGCAGTGCGGTTGCCGAGCATACCGAACCTGAAAAGGACACAGAAGCCGCTCGTAAGACTCGCATAGAAGAGCTAGTACCAAGAAGAAAACGGCCATCACATCGGTTACCCCTCTTCTCTTGGATGCCCTTCGCTATCCCTTTTGTGGGAAAGAAGGTTGATACAATTGAGTGGGCACGCGATCAGGTGCGCGAGTTAAACACGCAACTGAAGCAGAAGCGTGAAGTCCTCGCATCCGACATCGCCAAGACCACCGCTGCAGAAGTGCAGACGACCGATCGAGTACGTCGCATCGGAGCCGGCAAGATAAACATCGCCCTACCTGCAGTCTCGGTCACGATCCCGCTTGTTGGGGCCCTCTCAGTTGTCGATTTCTCAGATCAGACCTATCCACCAGCGAATGGGGCATTCATCTTGTTCAATAAACAGATCGCAGCCTATATGGCCGCGCAAACGCTGACTCATCATGACCCGTATTGCATGTCAGATTCACTGAAATATGTTGAGGTTGGACCTGGCGACATCATCTGGGAGAATCTAAGTCTGAACGCCTATGAGCGTCGCGTACGCTTGGCACTTTCGTGGGCTGCAACGATTGGGTTGATTATCCTTTTGGCACTTCCTAGTCAGTCAATCGTTTCTGTTTTGAAGCGGCGATGGGTCTAACCGGTCAATTACAGTCACGTTTGTCGGGTTCGTTTCGAACATCCATGCCCTATGTAAAACATACCACTGGCTTGCGTGGGTTTGCAAAGTCCCGAGTGTAGTTGTCAGCTTCGTCCAGGGTTTCGGCTCTGTGGTGCTGCTTGCGGTGATCCTCTATTTCGTGCCGATCGTTATGCGGATGCTGGCACGCTTTGAAGGTATTCCTCAGCGGAGAGAAGTGGAGCTTAGCTTGATGGATCGGTTTTTCCTGTTTCAAGTTATCGTACGTCCTCACCTGTGCTGCCCCTGACAAGACCCCCTTACAGAAAATACGACAGAACGGTTTCTTGGTTGTCTCATTCTCGTCTGGTATTATCGCCGCTTTACCCTCCCTTGTGAATCACCCGACATCAGTGCCGCGTCTTTTGGCTCAGAATCTACCGCAATCATCGACGTTCTTCCTGACGTGGGTGTCACCCTAAAGTTGTCTTGATCATGCATGGGCTTATTATAGGACATAGCTTCATATTACTTCAAGGTCTTACCGGGGCAGTCGGCGGTGTTCTCCAAATTGTACCCCTAGTCTTGTACTATGTCAAGATCACCCTCCTTGGTTCGACCCCACGCTCTGTATTTGACATCAAGTACGAACCCCGCACATCAGAGTGGGGTACCCTCTTCCCCATAATGACCCAACTGGTAGTCATCACGCTCGGGTATTCCATTATATCACCCATTATCAATGGCCTCGCATTTGGGGCCTTCGTTCTCTTCTATTTCTTGCACAAGTACCTGTTCACTTGGGTCAACGACCAGCCAAATTCCAGCGACACCGGGGGGCTCTTTTTCCCCAAAGCAATCCAGCATATATTTGTTGGGCTCTATGTTCAACAGCTCTGCTTATGTGCTTTGTTCTTTCTCGCCCAGAACGAGCATAAGAAACCTAGCGCTGTTCCTGAGGGTGGGCTCATCATTGTATTGATTGTATTTACGGTGAGCGTCATTGATCAACTTCTCGTTATCAAGTTGTTCTCACACAGCAATTAGGCATTCTTCCATAATATTATCCGCAATTCTTATGGCCCTCTCATCAAAGCTCTACCTCTTACTCTTGTTGATGGGCCCCTTGATGACGGTGTAGGGGGCAAGCAGGAAGTTCCTACGACTGCTAACGTGCCGCAGCCTGATCCTCTGGGTGCCGACAACATCAAGGACGTGGACCAAGACGACAATGCAATTACATCTGCTCCCTATCTATCCCTCAACGAAGGGGGTTCCCCACGTCCTGATGGTGCTGACAGCAGTGCCGAGAAGCACTCAGATTCCCCCCCTTGCGAAACTAAACCTCAACCTTCCTCCATCTCACCATTCCCAAAAGAAATGGATGACGGGCCTCCCGATTTCACCCACCCAGCTGCAGTGGAGGAGCAGCGCGTTATATGGTTGCCCAAGGACCCGCTTGGTTTGGTGCATGAAATCGAGCGGGACCTTGACACGTACGGCATCCTGCACTCTACAGAAGGTGCCGTCATGAATGGCAAGGGACATGTAGATGTGACTATGACAGTTTCAGGAGATGCTCCGTGTGGCTAGGCGGAGGGATTATTGGCCTTCCCAAGGCACATGAGAATGTGGTAATGTGCAACGTCCATATGTTCTATGATCTTTGAAGGCAGTAAAACACGATTCTTTGCAGACTATTAATGATAACGACTCCTCGTCTCTAGTGTTCTAGTCCAACTTTCTTCGAGGTACGACTGCCTCGAAACTTGCTGTATATATATCATACGTATTATGACAAACTATACTGACGTGGTAAATGTTTAAAACGAGGCTTAAGCAGGCGGCAAGCCTCGATGAGTATAACTGCACGGTTTGAAGATTGTAGTCACTATTGGTGACTAAATGACATTCGCAGAAGCCGGTGATTTTGTAACGTAGGAGGACCGGATCTCGTTCTCAAAGCCGGGGGTCAATACCTGGCTGTGTGTTGCGTGCGTCTGGACGCGTGCTGAGGTGTCAATCGAAATGCAATTGCCTTCCGTGTAACGCCCAGTAGCGAGGCGCCCACGCTTGACAGGACCCATTTGCCCAGGGTTGAGGGGTGCTGATATTGGGGATTGAGATCCTGAGGGTATGGTCCTCTACCTGGCACGTTTTACAAGCCATAATATGTGACCCAGCGTCCTACACGGTGCATATTGGTGACAAACGGATGATACAAAACTCGAGATCATAGTGAAATCCAGCCTTGAGGCCTTAGCGTGACCCTTGACGTGGGCCTTGGCTGAAACGTGAAATGCAGACGCTGTGTCAGTTAAGCAATCGTTGTGATTTTTTGAGACATCGGATGCATCAAACGAAACACTGATGGGTGCCAGAATCCAACTTCCGACATCCGGTAGATCGACGACTTGGGTTAGGCCGGTAGGCTTTGCGTACGCCCCACCTGCATGTGGCGGTATATATGCGGCTTTAACGTGTTGGCTCCACCCTTCCCCAACTACTACAATCCTATCACTCCGCTTGTATCCTTCGCTTTGCATGACATGTCATCGACCACTACGAGGAACGTCACGGTACAGACAGAGCCTGTCAGGGCGGGAAATAGCATCAGGAACAACGGAATCGGGAACAAGGTCAAACGGAGTCTTGTGTACGTCATCCCCATGGTGTGCCTTACACCACCACATTATATATGCTCACTTGGTTTTGGTTTACCCAGAGGCGTTTGGCGCATCATTCATGGTACATAACCCCCCCTCCCTCTTCATTCTCAATACTCTGTTTTCTTTTCTGACACATGATGCACATGTTAGGGACCGGAGAAGTAATTCGTGGTCTAATAATTGACATTGCCGATTTAGGCAAGGGGCGCGGGCAAACGATCATCGATGCTGGGAGGGAGGAAGTTAAGGACGCGAGGGCACAGATGAGAGACAGACCGTGAAATAGCCTACATCGCCTTTTCCTTTGTTTTGTGTATAACTGAATTCTTGTAAAATTAAGTTTCAATGGCCGGATCTGCGTTCGCTGCCCTGCCAGTGTGGCAGTGCATTGGAATCGTGACCAACTTTGTCGCCGAGTCGGCATACGGCAACCGCGTCAAACTCCAGCTGTAGATCTAATCCCGCCACTCCAATGTGACTCCCAAATATATTAACATTCTGGACATGACCCATAAGGACAGCATCTTTCTATCGCACTACACCATTCCTCATTTTGTGAGAAACATCATCACACGACAAGGTCATCACCGATACTGTAAAGCTCAGAGTTCCGAATCCCGGCCTGCTGGTCCCAAAAGGTCGGGACCTGTCGTCAGACAGAAAGTCGCGTAGGGGATTTCTGCCCATCCTACGCCATGTCGACGCTGAGTTCTCGCTACATGTATTTTCAGCAGCGATCTAGTGATCCATGCTAGTCACGGTGGGCTAACATCACCCGACGGTGTATTAAGGTGCTGATGTTATAAGACTCGGAAGGGTGAAATACTTCGCGAATGCGTACTGGAAGCCCGTGAGGACAGCCATGACACCAGGAAGACAACCACAGCGACGGACAAAGAT
Organism: Lactifluus piperatus; assembly: GCA_003315875.1. Classification (NCBI taxonomy): domain Eukaryota; kingdom Fungi; phylum Basidiomycota; class Agaricomycetes; order Russulales; family Russulaceae; genus Lactifluus; species Lactifluus piperatus. The sequence goes on along the minus strand of QFDX01006427.1, from coordinate 2,096 downwards.
AAGGTTTGGCACGAATTAACTCGAAGGAAAAGCCATCGCTGCCGTGTCTTCCGCATCTACCTCCGCTCTGGACCGCCGCGGAGGCCGCTCCGTCGGCCCCGATGCGGCGTCTGGTAGTTGCGACCGTGACCGCGATTATGCCGTTTCATAACGTAGGGCGACTACAGACCTGGCTGCCGAGAAAGAGAAGGCCAAACGGGATGCAGATACCAGGTATCGTGTGCGCAAAGGCGATACTGCTGCTGATACACAGGGTGCCAGTGAAAGAAAACTGTAGCCCCAGCATCCCTAGTGGCAGGCTTGCCGCAGCGGATGGCCCAGCTGTTCAACGCAGATGTCGATGTAGGCCAGCAGGCTACAGTACTGTGTCTTGACGATGTCACCCCGCCGAAAACCGTCCAACCGCTGTCCATTCAATCTCCGTTAGTCATTCTCGGCTCTCTCCGCATCATTAGACTAACTCAACCCACGATCCTGGCCTCCACTTACTGTATCCAAATTAGCAAGTATCTCCTTTTGGAGTCTTCAAATAGCACCGAGCAAAGAAGTATTTGTGTGCCTGTCCACACAACTTCTACCGCATATCTAATAGACCTCGGTTTGTTGCTCTCCGGGGTGAGCCTGGTTGCGAGAAGTATAACAGGCATCACCGAGCTTCCTGCCAGTCCCGTAGGCCCTGGGCGCGCCAATGATGTACTGGTACTCCAAGCTGTAATATCTCCTTACGCAGACTTTACTCTCGTTATAACATCTCGTGACATTGCCAAATCACAGAAGACGTCAAACATACTGCTTCTGCTTCTGTCAATGATGGGGGGCATAAAACAGCTCGCAAGTGACCCCTGTAGTGGCAGATCTCTCATCCTCCCGGCCCATGTTCAATATCCCTGCTGAGTTCGCCTTTCCTCTCGACGGTGTAGTGCCCCGTCTTGTTAACTGTCTATCCCTCTTGACACCTCGTTTTTCTCTTCTTCTCGGTCTTGTCATCGTTCTGGCAACCCAATATGCTAAGAGCCCCTGGCGTAAAGTCCCTCCCGATCCAAGGAGATTTCCCATCCTCGGAAATGCCATCCAATTCCAGAATAAGGCTTGGTTAGTTGGAAAGGACCACAAGCGAAAGTTTGGTATGCCCAGTTTTATACCCGCCAATAATGAGTCGTGAGGTTGAGAGAGACATCACAGAACACATAATGTACCTGAATGCGTTCGGCCAACCCATTCTCGTCATCAATAGTCTCAAGTCCGCTTTTGATCTCCTTGACCGGCGCGCAAATACTTATTCTGATCGCCCTCGCTTCATCGTTTCTCATGAAATTCTCTGCGGTGGTCTATCCACTGTCGGCATGTCATACGGAGAAACGTAAATATCATGTCCTCGTTCTCCCCACATTTCCCAATCTGACTACTTAAATCACAGTTGGCGTCGCGCTCGCAAAGCAGCACACGAAGGCCTCACAAAACTTGCAGTTCGTGATTACCACCCAATTCTCCGTAAAGAGTCCATACTACTCGCTTCTGCCCTCCTCGAGAATCCAGATGGTTTGGATAAACACTTTCAGCGTTTCGCTGCCTCTTCCATCTTGTCCATCTTGTATGACTACCCTACACTCGAGGATGAGCATGACAAAACCTTCTCGGATATCCGTGTATTCATCGATCACATGGCTGCTGCTGCAGCTCCCGGAGCGCATCTAGTCGAGTTGCTCCCTTGGATGATGTACATCCCAGAGAGGTACGTATCTACGCTCCCCAAATGTGTCTAATAAACGAAAGATAACACACCACTGCCATCAGATTTGCAAAGTGGAAGCGGGAAGCAAGGCAACATTATATACAAACTACGAATTTGTTCGAATCACTTTTGAATAATGTTCGCAGTGAAATTGTAAGCAAGCAATTTCAGTTCATACACGCTCTATTGATGAATCCATGTCTTGCAGTCTAAAGGATCTGAGCGACCTAGTATGAGTGCTACATTAATCAAAGACTCGAACAGAAATGGGCTGTCTGAAGAAGAAATGGCTTGGCTCCTCGGCACATTATTGTGCGTCATTATACTGTTATCTGTGAGTTCGATGTTTTAATGAAACCCTCCA
>QFDX01006426.1:0-18961 GCA_003315875.1 Lactifluus piperatus | reverse complement strand
AAATCATCGAGAAACCGCATACGCTAAGCCACAACCGGTACATGGTCCAGTCCTACAAGCTGACAGCCGTGTAGACCGCACGCCATGCCGCCCTAAAATGACGCGTGTCAAACTCGTGAATGTGTTCGAGACCTCGCGCGGGTGCAGTGCCAGTGCGCCCCTGGGGCCTAACTCACGGCCTGCCAGTGGCATGATGGCCTAGGCCAGGGCGGGCGAAAAGACCCGCAGACGCCCGGAAGTGCATGTGTTGACTTTTAGCAATAAATGGCGATTATACAGTATTATTATGAGTTACTCGTGGGGCCGACATCGTGCGGTGGCCACCTGCACGATAATGGCTGTGAACCGCGTTGGTTGTGCATCATGATTGTGTCTGGGTTTGCTTCTTGAACTTGAAGGGGGTGATGCCGAGCTCGAAGTCTTGCCGCCCACGGTTGTTTGGCTCACTACCTTCTGGGCTTTGACGATATAAATGTTGTCGACGACGCTTTGATAGGGGAGCAAGCACCTCCAATGTGATGTAACGTAAGAGACACGGACTTTTACAGTATAACACGACGCTCCCACCACTATTAGATAAGGGCCAACTTGCGTATTCGACACATTGCAGTGAAAAACATTCGTTGTTTTGTGCTAGAATACAGACGTTAAGTACTTACTAAATTGCCAATGTGTGTGTGTGCTACTGAGAGAAAAAAAAACATGCCACGATGACCAAAAAAAAAGAATGCTGTACACTACACATCGAGAAAAAAACAAAATAGAAATGACGTGCGACCAAACCAGACTCTACTGTGGGAGAAAATCAAAATCTACTCATTCAGTCCCAGGTGTCTTCGGAAGCCTGTGGGAATGGCGGATCTGTTGGGTCCTCCTCCTCCATCCCGTGCCGGTGCCGCCGCCGCGCGAAGCGCAAGTAACGCGAAAAGCGTGGTGGTTGCGAGGCGCGCCGCTCGACTGGTTCTCCCCCTGCCAACATAGTCTCCAATGCATGGAAATCTGCACGAAAAAAAAAAGTCATATCAGCTTCGAGTTGTGCGCGAGGACGTAGAGAAATTGCGTATACCATGCCGGCAAATCGGACACGAGCTAGACAGTTCGAGCAGCCATGGGTCAACACAAGCCTGGTGAAAGACGTGCTTGCCCTCGCAGGGAAGCACGCGCACATCATCGCCATTCTCAAAATCGACTATGCAAATCGGGCACGTCTCGCGGCCGATCGCCTCGGGTAGCGGGTCCGGTTCTCCTGGCGCGGACGAGGAAGACGGCCCGGCTCGTGGACGCGCCGGCGGGAGGTTCGCCAGCTCGACCTGGTCGGGTTGCGCCTCGGCGTCCTCATCCACCCCTCTACCTGTATCTGTCGTTGCCACGTGCGCGGGCTCTGGGCCCACATCGGAAACTGCATGACTTTGGACCTCGGCTCCGGCCGCGTCCCGGTTTCCCAAAGCCTCGATATCCTTGGCCTGCTCCGCTTCGGCACGGCGCGTTCCAAACTTGATGAGAGGAAACGTGTCAAGAATTGCCCGCGTGAGCACGCTGCCACGTCCTTGCCCACCAGTATCTCCTGCACCAGCGGTCGTGCGATAGCGCTCGGGGTGTCGTATTGCACGGACGACCTAGGCTATGCATCAGCACATGCAGCCCATAACAGATAGACTTGAGTGCCTACGCCAGTGATGATGACCACAGCAAACAGGCCCGCAATACACCCAGTAATGGCATAAAGAATTACCCTGCAAGTTATGTGTGATTACCTGGTTACTGAGCATAGCAACTGAAAGCCTTACATCGCCAGGGTGGTCCTGGAGCTGCCCGTACCGTTACTGCCCACGACGATGGGGCCCGAACCTTGATTCCCAGAACCATTAACACCTAGAGGACCTGTAGCGTTGTATGCGGCAAGCGTTGCCCATAGATATCCAGGACCAGTGGGATAGCCAGCAGCAATGGTTTGGTTGATGACAGATTGAGAGGCGTTGAGGGTCGCAGGATTATACTCTCCATATACACTAACATTGATGGCCTCAAATTGGCTAAGAATGACGCGCGCAGAAGCCAGAGACTGCGTAGAAAATATGTCCATTAGCTGTATGAAAGTATTGGGGTCCTTGTATTCGGAGTTTATAATGCAAGCGTGTGACCATTCCGAGTAGAGGAGCTAGAGTGGATGAGTTTGAATATCCTCTCATCTTTGAGTAGTGAAGAAATACTCACTGCCCCAACTGCCCCCCTCTCGCTGGCAAGCGTGAAAATGTCTACTTCCTGCGACGCGTGTGTCGAGTTGGCGTCGCATGAGACGAGCGCTATCCAAGCCGTAGTTGCTGCATTAGGGTATATTAGGCCAAAACTGCAGGCAGTAATCCGGGCGGCGCGCCCGTCAACTGAGGTCAACCACTAATCAACTCACTGGTATCATCAGTCGTATTCCTCGCGTCTTCTTCTGAGAACCGCACAAGGGCACCCTTCCAGCACAGCATATATAAGCTTTAGTAAATGGGAAATTGTCAAGCGAGCCACGGTCGCACCTTGCTAATTCCATTACTGTGTTGTCCGACAAGTTGGTATGATACTGTTTGCGAGTCCTGGGCGGGCATGCTGGGTAAGAAAGAACATGGGTCAGCACAAAATAATATGCCGGAAATGTGCGTTGAGCGTGTGGCAACGTAATCTTGGTTGAGTGAGGGTGGATAGGAAAGAAAGGAACAATAGATGTATGATAACAACGATAACAAGAAGTAGAATGCGTGCAGTGCACGAGCCGATCAAACGATACAAGAGCAATTCTTTTTCTACTCCAGCAGGCGACGAGTCGAGTCTATCTCCCCATAGTGGGCCCTCGCGGGGCACTTGGCGTGCCAACGTCGGACGTTGTGTGGTCGCACCAAACAAGTCATCCAACTTGCGAAGGGCAGCCATATCCAACACGCAGAAAGAGCATACAACTCACCCGCCGACATTATTCCATTGCAGAATAACTCGTGAGACATCTGTCACGTTCAGGCCATCGGCGATGGCGGCGCTAGTGTCGTTCGTTGGGATTGCGGGTATATATGCGCGAACAGGGAAGAGCGCAAAAGGCAAGGCAGTGGCGATGGCGAAAGTGAAGAGTAGGGGGTTCATATCGCAAGATGGATAAAAGGAGGGATGGGGGCCTAGCTACCAGCAGCTGATGGATGGCATTCCGCAAACACGCCCATGAAGTGTGGCTGGCCCTGCCTGCCCAAAGGTGGTCTCGTGCTCGTGTGAAACCCCGTGCCTTTTTGTTCTTGTTCATATTGATGCATTGCCCCTGATAGACCGCCACTGAACTGTAGACAACGCCACTAGCCGCTGTTGTGGCTATCGTCTACCCCTGGTCACTGTCGACTCACCGCCCTCCAGGTAGACGCTAGTAGCGCTGTCCTGAAGGACGTGGTGGCTACTTGACTTTGGCCGTTGTGCGCGCGAACTCTTGTGGGGTATATAGACAGTTCCGCATGGATCGTGTGCGTGCAAAGACGCGGAGGAGAGTAGCAAAGGGGAAAGGGGGATAAGAGAAGCGGGAGGGAGAGAAAACTACGGCCAGGGCTGCAGGGCGACTTTTATGAGAAAAGAATCGGGACCGGGAGAACACAAAAAGGTGTCAAGAGGTAGCTTCTTCTCCCTCTGGGTCAGTTCCTTCGATTTCATAAATACAAGTATGAAGCTATAATATGCGTGGTCAAACGCAAGGCCAACATACAGGTGCATAACAACGCAAGAAGGACAGTGATCGGACTTGGACATTGCATCCGAGAACGCATGGCACATATTGGGGAAGGGTAGCCGAGAAATTTTAGAAAAACCGAAACCGAAACGAAACATTGCGTTCGATCATAATTCGAGGCAAGGAAACAAAACGAGGCTCAGTTGGGTGAGGATGAGGATAATCAATTCGATAACTCGGCAACATATTACAGTAATTGCAGAAACCGTTCGCCCCACAAGATGCTACTTACAATCCCATCTGTAGCCCTCTTTGTGAGACGATTGCTTTTGACTACTTGCACCATAACCTCCGGGATCCCTACGATCCATTCACGCTTCCTTAATAACCTCCTCTACCGCCTCCTTGAAGATGCTGATCCCCTTCGCGAGATTCTCGGCAGTGATGTTCAGTGCTGGGATGAACCGGACTGTCTCGTATACAGATGTCGTAAGTAGAAGCAGGCCCTTCTCGAGGCACCGTTTTGACACCTTCCCTGCCAGGTTTGGGGGTGTGTCCTTCTTTACCGCGGGGTCGAACGTTGAGTGCGACGGAGAGGCAAACTCAATGGCGGCCATCAACCCTTGCCCTCGAATGTCAAGGATGTGCTGTCCCACGGTGGGGTTAGTTCGCAGTTCGTGAAGCGCTTTAAAGAGCTCTGCGGAGCTAAATAAAGGGAAAGGTAAACACTCAGCACAGACGAACTGAACGATGGCATGACGGTGCTTACCGAATATTGACATTTTCAAGGATCTTCTCCTCTTTGAACGCATCTGCAACTGCGATGGCTGCAGCGCACGACACGGCGTTGCCAGCGTATGTCCCTCCCTATATTCGATTCTCACTTAGTCGGAAGGCCAACCTGATAGATTGCAACCTCACCATCGTTCCACTCTTGAGTTTATCCGTCAATTCCTTCCGACTGATGACGGCGCTAAGCGGGAACCCATTTGCTAGGCCCTAGCACGGACGCTCTGCAAGTGATGTAACAACGGTAAAAGGAATCACACCTTGGCCACGACCATGATATCCGGTTTCACCCCACTATACTCAATATTAAACATACGCCCTGTCCTTCCAAATCCGCACTGCACCTCATCGGTGATGAGGAGCAACCCATGTTTATCGCAGATGTCGCGTAGCCCTTGCAAAAAAGCTGGTGGCGCAGGGACGTACCCACCCTCACCGAGCACGGGCTCAATTATTATGGCCGCGGTGTCGGATGGCGCAGTCTGCTGGGAGAGCAACAGCTCAACCTGATACAACGACGCGCGCACGAGCTCGGAATCATCTGCGCCCGGCGCGGTGTTAAAATGGTGCCAGTAAGGGAATGGCGCGGTATACACGCCCGGCTAGTAGCCCACTAACGCATTTGAAAGCGAAAACAATGGAGGTGGAAAGACGCACCATCAGCGGAGAGGAACCGTCGGCATAGATCGTCTTGCTCTTTGTGATCGCCATCGCGCCAAAGGTGCGCCCGTGATACGCACCCTGCATCGTAATAAGGTTCTGCTTGCGCGTGATTCCACGAGCCATCTTGAGCGCAGCCTCGATCGCCTCGGAGCCCGAGTTTGTGAAAAAGAAAGAGTTGAGCGAAGGATGCGGCATGATGGTGAGCAGACGGTTAATGAGGGCTAGGTACGGTTCATGGTACGCGATGCTGCACTGCCTCGAGCTTAGGATAGCCGAGAAGTGATGGGGGGATTGAACATTACCTGGCCGTGTACAAGATTGAGACATTGATCTGCCGCAGCTTTGCTCACTTTAGGATGGCAATGACCTGAATCATTATCTCGTCAGTACCAGGCGAGAAGGTTAAATTTAAAATTATCCGAATGCACCCAAGTTCGTGACGCCAATGCCGCATGTAAAATCGAGGAACTTCCGCCCGCTACGCATCGTGACCCACGAACCCTCGCCCTTCGCAATTATGTCTTCCGAGAGGCGGCTTACGCCTTTGCTGACATGTTGTTGCGTAAATTCGAGAGGCTGAACGGTCGCCACTGAACGACTCCTGTATATATAAAGGGATAAGAATGTCGGATAAAAAACGTGGTTTGAAGTCATAACAACGAACGAACCGCACTTGAGGGACTACTACCCTTGTATTGCGAGACGCAGTGTTGAACAACTTTTGTCCAAGAGGCATTTTCTAGCGTCGGAATTGAGGATGGGGAGGACAATTGCTCTGGGTGGATGTGGAGGTAAAAGGCAAGGACCTGGGATCCTTGGGAACCTGTGCACCAACACCTGAGAAGGCAGCCAGCTCACGGACAGCTGTACGTCTTGCCGTCACTCGGCTGAATGCCTCGACCCCACCACACGCCTCCCATCTAGACCTTACGTATTTCCAAACTTCATCTTGAATTGAGCGGCATATATACTGTGTTTATTACATGGCCTGCAGTTCAAAAAGAAAAGGGCCTGACTTCCAGATTTCCGTAAAGCTGCCCTAAACGTTGAGATGTTCAACAAACGTATCCAACCCAAGGACAGCAGACGTAAGCCAATAGAACATGACATAAACCTATCCCCATCTCATTTGTCATTTCCACGTAACGCTGATCAGGGCAAATCTACATGCCTGACCCCCCCAGACTCTCGGGCTTCCACTTTGCCTCAGACTCGCCTATCACAAGCTCTATCTAAAACCCAAAACGGCTGCGTGTTCTTGATGCAGGTGCCAGCAGCACTACAGTGCAGTGGCGTCTTCGTGAGCTGGCCAAGTCTGAGCGCTGAGCAATCATCCCCACCAACTGGATCTTGTGCTCATCACGCAGAGCGGGATAGCGACAAGCGCGGCCCCCTTTTTGCAATGCTGGCCTGCCTATTAGGTAAATGTCTAATGTTCGGGACACGGGGGGTTGCGAGTGCCGCGGGGACCAGGCATCTACGTGTTTAAGGGTCTATCTCCCCATTGTTGGACTATCGGTCCCACGGCTTTGTATTCACAGGTACTATTGGTGTTGGATACATGGCTCAACGTTTGCAACGGTATCAACGAATAGTCTAGACCTTGGTTCATGTGTTCGGTCACCTCTATATCAGGTGTACAACCTGCCGATTCCGTTGTGTGCGAGGCGCCTGCTGGACTCAGAGGTAGTGCTTGGTGCCTTTAAGCGTACTTGGTTGCACTGGCACGCACCATCACGATTCGGTAGCTGATCCGGACAGCTGTTCTCCACGGTCATAAAGTTTTCAGTCCCACTTTCTTTTTTGAGTGTGATTGTCTACAGCCGTGGGTTGAGCCGCCGGTTGCTTGGTGCTGACTACAGTATGTGGTTTGGGAGATTCATACTTTTGTCGTCAAAAGTCATACCCACATTGGCGTCGTCCAACAGAGGTGATATCTAATAGCGTCTCCCAAAACGCTGCCCTTACGGCTTGAGGAAACCCTTCAATTTCAAAGCGAGTGTTAAGTACTTCGTGTTTGATGGTATCTGGGGTACATAGTATCAAACCCGACGTCACATGTATTGTATATATACATAGAATATAGAAACATCTAATCGATGAAGGACCTGGTGCTACACCGCGTGCACCGTGACATAACTACGCGCCTCATATTTAACGACGCGCTCTACGATAGACATTTCTTAGCGCCTCGGATCCAGTGGTGATATAGTTCTGCCATTCCGTTGGAACAACAGTTAAGGATCCACATAAAGAGGAAACCGCAACAAGGCAACACCATATCGTTACCGTTCGATCCTCGTTTAGCGCCCTTCCACTCGGTGATATTATGCCCACAGTCATGAACACCAGAGAGAATAGCCAACCAAGGTAAGCGTTATTCCCTGAAGACCATACAGTTAGCACTTCATTTATTATGCTGAGAATTATATCCATAATGTTGCAACGCTCACCAATAGGAATTCCTTTCCATTCGGATAGCATAAGGGCCATCAATTGTGCCAAGCAGATCCCGCCATGAGCTACAATCAATTGAACTTGGATGAGTTGCAGTGGCAGTGGTTGGGTCCTGAGCACGAAGATACTCGAAACACAGGATGCGAGCCAATACAATGATATCAGGACTGCTGACGGAAAACTATACCCCGCCATAACGGAGAGGTAACCCCGGATTACTGTGGAAATAATGGAATATGCCTCCGTCATTCATCTGCTAAAATTGATATGTCGGCGCAGGACTCACCTTTGGTTTGGCGTGATACTACAATAAGCACAATTATTGACCTTAGAAGCCCAATAGCAGCACAGGCTGCAAAGAACACCATGCACGCGATGGCCCCATTGATCTGGGCGGCTTTGACGGACTTCATGTAATCAGAATTGGGAGGTAGGGAGTCTTGCACGTGGCTTGAGAAGAATGACAACAGTGCTGTAGCAATGAATACAATCGAAAGTGGCAGAAGTAATGAAGATGCTGTAGGTCATGCAGGGGTCTTGCGTTAATAATTATAGCAAGTTGATATCTTACTGCACTCACCGCCTGGACGACAAACAAACTTTACAATGGGAGCAAAAAAATCTTCGTGAAAGAAAGCCTTCCACCTTTTAGGGAATTGAAAGTTGACCTCAAATATTGCGGCACATCTATGCATCGTCAGCTGAACACAACCCAGCCTCCCTGTCACCAACGGAAGCCTACGTACATGAAAGGTAGGAGTATCAACCCCCAATCCACGAACTTTTCGACCACTGGTTGTCCGTAATGATGAGTATATATTAGCTTCGCTGCTCCTAGGATCATGGTCACGATTGCAGAGAACAGGAAGAATCCAGTCAGCCGGAACCGCCGGGCCCGTCGACGCTCCTGCTGACCCTCTTCCCGGGCCACTGAGAGGTCAAGAGTGCGTAGATTTGGGTCTCCACATGAATCGAGTACAGGAGAGGCCACCCTTGACATACTGCCACGCAGGGTCGTACGCGGTGAAGATTGACTGGAAAGGCCAGGGTTTTGGCACCACTGACTGGACGAATATAGCCCGAATCATACTATAAATAATAGGTTGCCATGAGAAGAGATGGCCCTTTCCACCCGGCTGGACTAGAGGTGTTGAGGATTGAGCGTTTTGCGTCTGATTAGCTCCGTCACGTCAGTGATTCAGGGTTCACAGCGCTCACTGTACATGCACGGCAAACCTCGCCCGATTTGGGTGCTTCCACCTTTTTCGGGGTATCTACATCAGTGTTTGTTCCGCTCGTGACTTCGCCCATAAGGTTCTTCAAGCTGGCGACCTACACAATGAGCCCAATGGAGTAAGGCGGAGCCGTAGCGGCGCCACCACCACTCATGCCCTCTGTTGGTCGCGCCTCGGCTATTTAATTCGGTCACAATACTGTACGGGTATCAACTAATTTTGCGGTGGTTGTAGAACAGAATTACAGTATTGCTTTAATGCATTCCAGGGACAAGTGCGAATGCGAAGACGATGCCTAAGTAATGAGTAAGAATTAGCCTTGTATAGTGTGTGTCATCGACACGACTTTTCGGGGTGCGGGGTGTCGCCACACTCAAGCGACGGTTATCTCTATTAAACTATGTCATCCCACAAGCAAATAGAATACGTGATTTTTGATTTGGATGGTGCGTTCAACCGTTAACTTATAATAACCCCGACGTGTACATGAAAATCTATTTGATCACAGGTCTGATGATTGATTCAGAAGGAGTCTACACAGACGTTGCCAGTAACTAGCAAAGCTTGCTCAGCCATAGCGGGTCTCCCATTACAATTGACTCCGTTGTGCAGATGAAATCCTTGCACCGTATGGCGCAAAGATGACTCGGGAAATCAAAGCAGGCCTTATGGGCAAGCGTGCGTCCTCGCTTGTCTCTGAACCAAACAAACGAAACGAACTCATCTGATCACGATGGGTCTTCAGCCATGCGCCCCGCAACAGCACATCTGCTCTCCTTTTTCCCGGACGTCCCAATCACGGTCGACGAGTACGTCGCACAGTATACCGTGGCGCTGGACGCGCGTTGGCCCTACGTGCAGCCGCTCCCTGGTGTCGAACGCCTCGTGTTGCATCTTGTCGCGCACCGCATACCCATTGCCATCGCGACTGGTTCAGTGCGGAGCAGCTTTCAGCGCAAGACGGCGCATCTGCAACACGTTTTCGCTCACTTCGCCGGGCATGTCGTGTGCTCAGCCGACGATGGCGCCGGCCGTGGCAAGCCATTCCCTGATGTATTTCTCGCCGCTGCTCGGTCGCTTGGGCGAATCGTGGGGCCCAACGAGGAGGGAGACATGGTCGAGGTTGCTGAGCGCGAGGAACGAGCGCGCGGATTGATATTTGAAGATGCGATTCTGGGTGTGCAGGCCGGCAAGCGTGCTGGGATGGACGGTACGATCTCCCTCCATCTCTGCAATCCATCTGCTTGAACCCCTTTTTGAGCGTAGTGGTCTGGATTCCGGATGAGAACATGGTCGATGTTGAGTCTTTGCAGGTCACGGGGCGACCCGATCAAATTCTGCGCTCGCTGGAGGCTTTCGTTCCACAGGAGTGGGGTTTACCTCCGTATGTTGAAGTGGTCGAGCAATAATCCCGGACAGAGGAATGAATACCAGTATGGAGTTGGATCCACCATTTATTGTTCTAGTTTACACGAACCAGTAAAGGGCAAAATATAGTGCTTGATTGGTGTGTGTTGACCTTCTTATCTGTGCTTTCTTTCGGTTGGTGCATATTCGGGAGCTTGAACTCGCTGACCGAAATCTTAGCGAGATGCAGTTTGGTATTAACCCCTTCAAGGGTTGCAGGCGGATACGGAGTCCCACGGGCAGCTCAGCCCACCCAGAAACCAGCAACTTACCAATCTGTTTCATCGGAAATTCTTTCGCCGATGCTCGGACTCTATTACGGTACTCTTCGCTGTGATACATTCGGCCCTGCTTATGATGTTGTCACGAAGGCAGCTCCTCGCCTGGCACACAATTGCGTTGCAATATGTTATTCACGACCTCCGCTTGAATTAAGTGCTTATATTACTGAAAAAAAATATTTTATATCTAAGTTACGATTGTTCCGCGCCTACTGAAGCTTGTTGACAGATCAAGTAATCAAGTAATTGACACACTCGGAACAGAGCGCTTCACCGCCCCCTAATTGTGTTACCAGCACTGGCACTATCGTTATCCAGACTTCAAAGGCATTCATAGTGGTCAACGGTAGAGTTACTCACGACTGGAGCCAGATAGACAGTCTGAAATTTAATTCCACCAGTTAGAAAGGTGAGGAACTGGTTTCATATTGAGTAGAACGCCAGCCCGGTGTTCGCCGTGTTCTCATGTTTCTCCGAACCGAATCACGACACATCTGATCGTCGTCCTACTTATATAACCTAATCACCAAGCCCTCTCCTCCGTTTGTATCTCCTCTTTTCTATCCGTCCTTATGCTGATTAGTGGCAGCAACTCCCATCCCAACAGCTCACGCCTCCGCGGCAGATCGCCTTCTGCCAAAGACCGCGCTCGTATCTCGCCCCCATCAACAGTGCCCTCGCCCTCTAGGATGGATGTTCTTCCCCGTCCACCGCTCCTACGCCGCCGGCGCGTCCTCTTCTCACTCTGCTCACTCCTCCTTCTCGGCCTCTTCCTCTTTTCCCCCTCTCACGACCTGTTCGGTCTACCCCCCGCGCTGCGGGGTCTGCGGCGCGTCTCGCCTGCCAGCATCGCCGCCCTCATGCGCCCACGGGTGGATGAGATTCACGGGCTGCTGTACTACGCCGTCCACTCGAATGAAGGACTCGCCCACGATGCACCCGATCCAACGCGGCCGCTCGATTTGTCCGTCTATGCAGATGGAGACCTTGCGCCGACCCCAGACTGGCCCGCGCGTGTGAGTCTTCTTAATGCTGAGACGCCGTTGATCGTGTTTAGTAAGGTGAGTCCCCTTTTCATTGGTTTGTTGTGGGAAATTTTACTCATGTCCGTCGTCTGATTGGGTTTCCTTCCTCGGTAGACGTATTGCCCGTAAGTGGCATTTTTAACTTCTTCGAAGGTGTTTTGTTCACACTCCCCACTCCAAAACTTCTTGTTTCTCAGGTATTCGAAGAGGGCAAAAGACCTCTTGGAACGCTACGAGCTCGTCCCGTCACCTAAAATCATTGAGGTTGATTTGCGTGGTGTGTGATCTGTTCCCCTTTTGGAAGTGCGACATTATAGAGATGGAGATTGACCTTCTCTGCTCGTAGATGACGGCGACTTTATCAAAACCGTGCTGACGCGCTTGACGGGGCGAAGCACCTTCCCCAATGTAATTCTACGGGGCAAGTCGATTGGCGGGTCTGATGACATCGCTGTGATGCACAAAGATGGCAGTCTACGCCAATTATTTGAACAGGCGGGCTTCAAGGTGCGCGCTGAGTTAAAGGACGAGGACGCGTAGAATGGGGGGGATAGAGCGGGGCAGAAGTATCTGTGTGTATTTTTAGATGCTATTACATTTTCTCACCGAACAAGTTGTTCGTTAATCTTATTCTCGGGTTTTATTCGGTACCACTGTAAATGATTTTTCTTATACATACTGTGCTAGTACAACCATGAATGGCCTACATTTTAATGCTGCCAATGTTGCACTCTTGCCTGAGGTGTTTGTGCAGCGCTGTGTAGCTGCTTGCAGGCAGTGTGGTCCAAACGCATCCCCGATCATGACGGCCCCTACGTCACGGTGTACTCGGCGACCACGGGCACTTGTCAGCGCTCCTGCTGGAGGATGTACGACGTCAGCGCTTCAGCGTTCCGATTCCATACGTGTATTAATGGAACCCGTCTCCAAATGCAATGACGGATATATAGAAGTACAACACTGTGCAGTGAACTGATGGCAACTTCCTACGAAATAAACATCACAGCGGGGTCTGTTTCAGAGTTAAACAACATCAACACAACCAACAGCGAACGACCGAATTACGGCGGTCGAAAATGTAATAATAAAAATTTCCGTTCCCGGAAATGGAACCCGTCTGTCAAGGGCCAAGGATGTTGCAGATGGGGCCGTACCCACAAGATATTTTAGAAATACGATCCTGCACATGCGTAGCATGGGCTACTGGTGGGACTTTGCCGGCCATCCTGTGACGATGATTGTTGGTCCGCGAGATCGAGCGTCTCTGCATGCTTGCGGATGTACTCTACCGAACCGGGCCCAAATGCAGGAGTCGGCGGCGTAAACCCCTTCGCTGCGACCGCAAGGCGACCCGCCGGCACGAAGGTCTGTAATTCAGCCTGAGATGGCACGGGTTGAAACGACAGCTGAATCAACCATTGAAAACGAAACAAGGAAAGAAAGCAACGTCAGCAAAACGTCCGTCCACAGGGCCCCTACTGTGCCCAACAGGGCGCAGCGACGGGGGGTAGGCCCAGACAGGGTACAAAAACACACGCACAGTATCGTTCATCCGGGTGTAGTATCGCAGGAACTGCGCCGCGTCCTCCGCCTCAGCAGCGATGCGCTCACGCCGCTCCCGGCGCCCATCGCGCCCATCTTCCTTCCCTCCTCCACTCGCACGCGCACCACCATCGCACAATGCGTCCAGCTCGCGCTTAGCCCATCCAAGGAATCCCACCGCTCTCCCATGCGTATCACGCGCCCCCGCGTCCGCGCCGAGCCATTTATGGGCAAGCGCACCGTGGAGCGAAGCGCGATCGTGTGCATATAGGAGTAGAGGTTCTACGACTTCCATGTCGTGCTTGCGCGAGGCTGGGATACGCAGGAGGGACTCGGCGGAGGCGCATAGCGCGCTAGCTTCGAGATGGAGCTTGGCTAGGAGCCCCGGAGACGGGTGTGAGGCGGGGAGAGGCGGGCCAGGTGCGACGGTGCTGTCATATGACGACTTGGTCATCAACTTGCGAATTGCGAGAGATTGTGCCGAAGCAAGGGCGAGTCTATATAACCAAAGACGGTACAGGGAACCAAGTGGCGAAAATGAGTCGAGAACATGGGCCGTAAAAGAGAAGGATCGTACTTTGATAGTGCCGAGGCAACTTCCTTGCTCAGTTCAGGTGGGCGTGCGCGTCCACCCTGCTTGCCTGGAACCTGCTCTGTGCCGGAGAGGGCAGTGGTGCTGACACGTTCGAAGAGCCCACTCGCTCTGCAAAGCAGTGTTACGGCGAAGCCGAGCTTCTCATCCTTCGCTTTTCGTTCCACGTCGGAGATGCCGCGCTCGCGTTCGTATGTACCAAGAGCGGCGACATTCAGTCGGGCGAGGTTTGAGAGGGCGAAACCATAAGTCAGGAGAGTGAATACGAGTTCTGTGGGGAGGGTTGGGAGTTCGACACGCGGAGAGTTATTGAAGATGTGCGCTGAGAGTGTGGTGCGCCAACTGAATACTGACAAGTGTCAGGCGGTGGGGATATTTGTGGTAGTGTGAAGATACCTGGTTCGTGGGTTTGCACGAGGTCGCCACTGGCTACGCAACTTAGAATGGCATACAGATGGGGGAGGTACTCCTCCAATGTCTACAGGCGGAAAAATAAGTAACCCGTCGCTATGGCAATGCGAGGATAATAAGACAGGCCTTGACGAGTCTGAGGTAATCTTTGTCACCATCCGTGTGTTTGCTCTCTTTAAGCACGGCGCGCAGATTAGCGCGTGCTTGTGTGGCATCGGCAATCTGAGTGGTATAGACGTCCAAGCCGTCCGCAAAGTGATCCGCAAAGGCGAGTGAGCCTGTTGTAGGCAACTCAAAAGCGTAGATCGAGCTCATTCAAAGCCAAGGCCAAGTGACAGACGATCTCATGACTCAGCACGACAAACCCAAATATGGTAAATGTGGTTCGGTCAGATCAGATCTTCCATTCGGTCCAGATAAAAAGCCGAGTCATCATTCCACTCCTTTGTTCCTTTCTCCTTTCCTTTCATCCTTTCATCACTCCCCTCCTTAAAAGAGGATTTAACTTTACACCTTTCTACACCTACACATCAAGCAACGACACCCTCATCATTGTTAGTGTCAATAACGCTCGGCCTTGTTTTCGACGGTCCGCTACCCCTTTTTTTTTTTGTTGCTAGGGAAGTGGCTGATTTTCCGTGATTCTCGTCTGTAGACCTCTCGGTTTGAAATACCAACCACCATCCGGACTACTAACTCATGCAGTTCCGTGAATCGGATACGTCTGTATCCAATTCAAGCCCCATTGTACAACCTTCCCCCCTCACTGGGTTCAAGTTCTCGACCATAGGACAAAATCTTACTCTCTTACAGAGAATGAGCGACATTCCCCAAGTTCCACTTCGTCCTCCTTCACCAGACCGGAAGTATTTGCAGGAGCAGACTACCACACTTCGTAGTCGTTCCAGACCCGCCTTGCTTCAGCCGTTCGTAACGGGGCCCCTTTCGGTGGAATCTGATGTGTCTACAAAGCCGTCACTTACCCAACCCACGAGTCCTCTTCCCACCGCCTCCGCGTCGTCTTTGATGCCTCTCGGATCTCCGAATGACATCAAATCTTTTCAGTTCCAGGACACCAACCGCGCATCTGTAGTCCCCGATCTGCAATACCCGATGCCCCCACGTGACGTAGAACGGGATCCACAGTCGGCACCCATGGATCAAGATGTCACGTACCACTCCCAGTCTCATGTCTCCCGAAACTCGGCATCCGTATCTTTTCCCTACGCCGTCGGTGGCAGAACCAGCGTCAATAATGGAACTCCTGATAATCCAACTGTCTCCTCGGCGTCAACCTCATCGCCATCCACTCATAATGTCACCTCCGACCCCGAGCGAGTTGGACTGCCTGTCGAGCACCTGGTGAAGCTTGCCTCTGCCCGTGAGGAGCAGTTATCGAGGCTACGTGAGACATTCGGACGCTGTTCTGGCGAGCTATCCACTTCCTCTACGGACGTATTGCATGCCACGCAAGCTGTGCAGGACCGCATTGAACCATTGAAGCAGCTGGCTGAAGAGACGCGCGCACAAGCAGAGCAAATGTTCCAGGAGGCTAAGAAAACGCGCGACTTGTCAGACCGTCTAATGACTTCTGCCGAGGCCTTTAGTGCGGACATTCTGAGTGCAAGAAATCATATAGGTCGCACGACGAAAAATTTCGAACAGATGAGTCGTTTTGTGGAAGATCTCTTCGACGGGTTAGCAGTTCTACGCACCCAGGAGCAGGACATTATTCCAGACGTGGAGGCGGAACTCGCTGCCCGCCGCCATCAGGAGCTACAGCAACAGCTAGAGCGTCGAAGGGCTGAAGAGCAAGAGAAGAAGGAAGCAGAGAAACGAAAAGAGGAGCAGGAAGCTGCAAGAAAGAGAGCAGAAGAACAAAGAGAAGCTGCCAGGAAGAAGTCGTACGATGAACAGCGTGCCGCAGTCCTGGCGGACAAACGCCGTGCTACGGAGGCACATGCACAATCTATTCAAGCTGGGCGTGGGAGAAGAGTTGCTGATGCTCCTGGGTCAAACTTGGGGTCTTCCGTTCGGGGTTCCAATAATTCCAATGTTTCTCCACTTGTTCCCTCCGAACTCGTCAATAGTGCTGGTATCTCGACCTCAGTCACTTCCGACCCACCGCTTCCTTCTCAAGCATCATCGCGATTGTCTGATGTCCGCAATGGCGGGGAGACCACTGCGTCCCCATCCAATTCTCAGCCGTCAGTCAGCAAGATCATCCCCCCATCCGTGTGCTTCGTCCCCGCACAAACAGACGCTGGCCGTGCAGTCAACACGGACTTGCCTCTCAGCTCAACTACCCTTGCGTCGGAGCTGCACTCGCGGAACTCTGATGAAGCGTCACAGCATCCCCATTTAGTTCAAACCTTTCACGAAGGGGTTCAAAGGCAGACCGAATCGCAAGCACGAGGGCGAGTAGCGCCCAACCTGGGGTGGCAACAAGTCGAAATCAAGCGGGAGCCCTCCGTAGAGGAGTTACCTGCTGAGCACATGCAAGGGTCGTTTCCGCAGCCCTCGACGGACGTGGTTGATGCCATTGGTCGCCAACATCGACAACAGATCACTACGCGTAGAACCCCAACCCCGGATAAGAGCAGGGATCAGCCCGCTCGAGACTCTTCTACGTCTGGATCGCATGCAAATTCGTTCCGCTCTGCGCAACCTGAGGATCACCACCGTCGCAGCTACCCGTCTGCACCAGTACCTCCCCAGGAAAGCCGTCCTGCCCACCAAGATTCCCTTCACAATCGTGTTGTCCCTACCGCAGATGAGCGAGCATACGCTAGGCAAGATTCTGTGTCGAGCGATCGGTCCCAGTCACCTTGGAATGATCGTAATCGTGACTCTCCAAGTCCCCCTTATCCGAGGAGACCGCGGTCCCCGTCACGTTCACCTTACCCGCGTAAGCGGGCACGTTCTGGAACGCCATATCACGATGCAAGGCAGGCTGTATGGAAATCATCTCGGCCACGCGGAAACAATTGGCGACCCGAGTATGATCGAGACAGAGACAGAGAAAGAAGGAGGAATTACTACGAGCCCGACCGGATAAGGCAAGTCGAAGACCCGCGTCGCTACAGGCCCTACATGCCTCGGGGGACCTTCAGAAACTACCGGTCTCCCTCACCGCCCTCACCACCACCGTTATACCGACCTGAGCGTTCGCCTTTGGGGCACGACTATCGTGAACGCCAGTTTGTAGGGGAGTACGACCCTCGGCAATCTGTTGATAAGCATATGCGAGAGCGACGAATGGAGGAATACCGAACCAATGACGATGCTCGGCGTTATGATCCGCCTTCCGAAGAGGCAGAAGCACGCCACGCCGCCGAAGATGATCGAGAAAGGTGGCAGCAGCAACAACGGCTTTCATCAAGTCCGAGTGAGCGTGGACGGTCCCCGACGCCACCACCACGGACAGGAGAGGCAGAGATGGGTCTCCTGAAACGGATTGATATGAATGAGATGGATGACCGCGGACGTGGACGTGGACGTCTTCCAGCAGTCATAACACGTGGAGGACCGAATTCACGACGAGGCACGCGCGGTGGATTTAGTGGCAGTCGTGGCCGCGGCAGCGGCGGTGCATCTGCGCCCACTCCGACACTATTGGGGCGGATGAGTGAAACTACGACACGCCCAATACGTGTGGCACCTGCGCCATCGTTGTCTGACCGTATGCGACAAGACTGAGGTTGTTCAAACGAGCCCCGGCTACCGCACGCCCCAGATGTCTGGGGCACGCCTCGCAGACAATGGTTTTCTTATTCGTCTGGCCCTTTTTTTACGTGTATGCTTTATTACTTATGTACCAGTCTCTGCCCCCCTTTCGGGGTTCCGTTGATCTGGTAGGTGTCTTAATTTTGTCTTCTAACGTTCCTCGGCGGTACTTGCTGTACCGGGGTCACTTTTGCTCTAGTTGCCGAATTTTTTGTACATATGAAATAACAAATATAGCTCGGACACCCATGCTTCCCCTATTTTAAAGCTTGTGCCGTGTAAAATGGGCCGTACGTTCATCAGACTCATTAAACTCACGCAGTGATAAGATCGAGGTCAACTTCATGGCCTACCGTTTCTGATACGGACAGCATCATTGGAACATGATGTAGCCTGTAGGTATAATATTTCAAATTATCCATAACTACTGCTGCTCGTCGTGATGACGTTCTCACCATTAGCAAAACTGAGTCGGCAGTTCCTTGGACTTAGAGTAAAATTGCTTCTCATAACGAGTCGTAACTGTCTTACGGTCTCTGGATAGTTGAGCGTGGCGTTAGTTCACAGCCACGGTGATTCTACAGCCCGCGCAGACTCATGTGAGGTCATGGTGAGGTTCCGAGGTTCCACGCGATACAGTACAGTACATAAATAATTATTTAACTACGGACTCCGCGGACCGTGAGATCCGAACGCACCAGTGGCCGCGTATACCACACTCGTCCACTGATTTCTTTGATGCCTCGTTTTTCCTACTGAACTTTCCTAAGTAATAGATGTCATTTAAGATTCGTTTATGGGAATTAACGCTCCTTACGGTACCATTTAAGCACACTCTTTACTTGCTTAACACTTCAGTAGCTTCAGGTCTTCATTACCACGACTGAAACGCAAGTCAGTTAGCGTTCCTATTACCCAATTAGCTACGCAACTTCACGTACTCGATATTATAACGAACAACGAAATCTCGGCCGCTCGATCCCTCTCATCGTAAACCCACATCGAACACAATTATCGTCACGTTTGATTCGACATATACCGGCTCCCTGGTTGTGCTCTATAACGGACCATCCTTTGTTCCACACTCCGACGCTACTTTTGTGACTTCGGAGTGACCACCTTGAGTCGCAACTTGTAATGGATCTCTA
>QFDX01006423.1:0-30374 GCA_003315875.1 Lactifluus piperatus | reverse complement strand
GACCTTTGTCTCGAAGATCTTTCGTAGCAGGGACTATAATAGCCTCATCTGGGTTTTCAATCAGCTATTCCACAAAGTAGAGGCAACAAAGCCCCCTTCCTCCCGGTATGATCCCATTTTCAGTAGCTGTGATTGATGACTGAGGTTCACTAGGAATGTCTCTGCAGAGATTTTCGTTGTTTGTCGCGATTTTCGTGCCCCGAAGGCCATCGATCCGAAGTTCCTCGATCCTAAACACGTATTCAAAGACCTTGATGCCGCTGCTCCCGCCGACAATGGTATTGTGACGAACAATGTATTCCAACCCGAGAAGAGGCGGAGGCATCGTGACGGATACGCTGATAACGACTACACCCTGTTCAAGCAAATAGGCGTTGCAGAGTTTATTAATGCCACTGATCCCGTCGCTGTGCTAGGGGCGGTGAACAGGATGACTTTTACTACAGAGGAAGAGAAGTCGTACGTCCGCGAAACTTTCATAGATACCTCTTTCTTATCAACACCTTGACTGGTCAGTTGGGCTTCGTTTCCTCTTACTTCCGAGGACATCAGGGCCAACTTGGACGACCTCAAAGTGCTAGGGAAAGGCGACTTCAAAGCCTTGCTTAGATGGCGCACTGCTCTCAGAGAAGATGTGTGTTATTAACCCTGCCAATTTTCCATCCGACGTTTAATTTATTTTTTCAGTTAGGTTTAGAAGTGAAGACAAAGCACGTGGAGGAACTCACGGAGGCTGTTGAGGTTGTCGACGTCGTCGACGAAGACGAGCAGATTCAACAAGAGGTATACAATTTCACCACGTCCCCAGCGCTATGGTTATTTAATTCTGTTCAAAGTTGGAGCGACTCAATGCAGAAGCCGCCAGTCGTGTAAAACGCGAACGGCGGAAGGCCAATGAAGTCAAGAGGAAGACGATCCAGAAAATGCAGTTACAAATGACTGCACCATTGGACATAGGTCTCGAGCAGACTGATGCGGTGCTAGGTTACGGCCAGGAGGACATGTTTGACCTCGAAGACGCGGAGCGAGTCTTGAGAAGGAAAGGTTTCCCCAGCTCAAGTGATACGGATGAGGAGCCCAACGAGAGCAAAGATGGCAAGAGTTTGGATGATGAAATTCTGAACGTCGATGAGGAACAAAATGACCGAGTGCAAACATTAGAAGACGAGTTGGACGGGTTATACGAATCGTATCGAGAAAGACTTGCCAAACGGGATGCCAAGTTCAAAGTCCGTGAGGCCAGGCGAGGCGACAAACGACGCGAAGAGTGGTCGGGTATTGAGAGAGACGAGGGTCAGGATGACTCAAATGACGAGAGCGAAGCTGGTGGCTGGGATGAGATGGAGTGGCGCAAGGCCAGGAGTGATGATTCGGATTCCTCGTCAACAGATGAAGAAGATGGGACATTGTCACCTCAGTTGCCTAAACGCAAACGAGCGGACCAGCAAGGGACATCGCGGAAGAAGGCACGACTATTGACCTCTCTTGAGGAGCCCCAGCCGGCATCGCAGATATCCCGGAAGACGGACGTGTGGTTCAGCCAAGCCATTTTCAGGGGATTGGATCAGGTTAGCGAGGACGACAGGGCCTCACAATCAACGCAGGACGATGAAGTGAGCTCCTTAGCGTGCCCTATAGTTTTCGATGCTCACGCGTTACCAGGTATTAGAACACAGTGACTCAGAGGTACAAAGCGACTTCGAAGTGGTGCCCCAAGAATCGGACAACGCAGAGATGTGGGATGTCAACAATGAAAACGAAGACGAAATAAAATCATCCCAAATTAAAAGTATCTTTCCCATGACTTGGGTCCAATAACTGGTTGATTGACGGTTTGAACAGAGTACGGCTTGCTCACGGCCGAGGCGGTGACTCTCGCCCAAGACCTTGTCAACCGAAGAAAAACGAAAACGGACCTCATTAACGACGGCTTCACACGCTACTCACTCAACTCAAAAGAAGGCCTCCCATCGTGGTTTCTCGACGACGAAGCTAAGCACCTCATCCCCAATATACCTATCACGAAGGAAGCCGTGCAGGCACTGCGTGCCAAGCAACGCGCTCTCGATGCCCGACCAATCAAAAAGGTTGCTGAAGCAAAAGCACGGAAAAAGCTAAGGGCCGCTCAGCGTCTAGAAAAGGCTCTCAAGAAAGCCGAAGGCGTCACAAAGACAACTGACATGACCGAGCGCGAAAAAGCCCAACAAGTGGAAAAGCTTATGCACAGAGGTCTAGCGAAGAGTCAAAAGAAAAAGGAACTCAAAGTGGTCGTCGCAAAGGGCGTTCATAAAGGCCTCAAGGGGAGGCCGAAAGGCGTCAAGGGTCGTTACGTCATGGTCGATCCTCGAATGAAAAAAGAGGTGCGTTCTGTTCCACATACATGACTCAGTAACGTTTCATGCGTTCCACAGGTTCGTGCAAAGAAGAGGAAAGAAAAGGGGGGGAAAAGGTAGCTTAACTAGATTTAGCTTTGTCTGTGCTACCCTGTATGCTACCGATATTCTTTTGCAAGTAGATAATATTCAATTAAACGGATGGGCTCGTAAAGTCGGTACTAGGTGAATTATTATCGGGTGTAAGTCTAGAGGAGCTTGAGTTTCTAGGGCTGGCCATTGCAGTCATCCAATCACATCTTCGGAGGAAAGCATTCCACTCATTTTGGGATTGTAAATTGTCGGAGGCTATCTTTGCCTGAGTACAATGCAATCAGACTGAAAGCCAGCACACTATGCAATGACCTTACCAGGCAAACTGCAGAATGGTGACCGGTCTCGAGATCAAGTATGCTTTCGGATGAAACTGTAGCGCCTGGAGAAGTATCCTGAGAGGATTCGGTGCTTTGTCGAACGCTAGCGTTGGTCGCAAGAACGTATTCACGATTATCGTGAGATACACGGAGTGGGGGTGCAGGCTGGTTGACGTCCGGATCGTTGGAAGTTAAACTGCCAAAAGCTGTTAGTTCTGTAATGGAAAGCTCCGTGATACGCACTAATCCTCAAGGTTGTTCAAGTAGTTGAGCAATTCACCCGGCTGACGACCTGACTTAAGGGAGCTTATATCTGAAACAATGAAGCGGAGGTCCATATGACTGTGAAACAAATGTCAGTAGTCCCTCGAGACATTAGATGAACCATACCGATCAGGCAGCAGTAGATCTATATTAGCGGAACATCCCTCGCAGAACACTGCACTCGCTAAGACACCTCCGCCTGGGACATCCGTCGGAGATGGTAAATGTTTCGGGTCAACCAGCGAGACCTCGAGTTGAATGAAGGGTGTCGCCACGAAATCTTTATCACCTCCTGGGACAGGTAAACAACGATAGACCAGCCGATGCAGAACCGTCTGTTGCGATGGCTGCGCCTTGGCAAGCTCAAGGGGGAGACTAGGTGTAATCAGCATAACGAAGAAGGATTTTCATGTTTCTCACCTAGGAAAAAACATAGCTGACGATCGCTGCGTGGCGACCCATGAACGCGTGTCTGAGTAAGTCAGTTTTCCTGAATGAGGAGGTTTCAAGGAAGGTTGCATATCGACGCGAGAGGATGGGAAGAGAATGTGCCCCGTTCTAGTGGCGATTTAGGGAACGATGGGGTAGATCATAATTAACGCTCACAAGGCAGATATGAGCCTCCTAGGCTCATCGTCCGCCATAAAGGTGTCCCCCAAAAGCCGGCGTTGGAGGTGAATCTGGGCCCTGTAGAATGATTGAGGAGGCCAATATGCTACACAGTTAATGCACTCACCCATCCATCGAGAAGATCTTACCCTGTGAATGTGCAAGCCTACTGTCATCCAGGCTCTGTGAGAGGGTGTCCCCTAACCAGTCTCCCACTCTACGCCATCGAAAGAAACCGCTTGATTTCATCACTGGAGACAATGAACGAGGGACGGAAAATGGGTATAGAGAATATGCAAGAGGTGCTGCTGTTGGTGTGCGCAGCTCCTGGTGGTATGCATCCTGTGCCAGGAGTTCAGAGGTCTCAATCTGTTATAGTAGGATCAGCAAATGGCCTGGGGAGTGATATCACATACGTACTTGGTAATCAGCTCTCATGGCTAGCCTCTGAGCTTGCATGATATTTGAAGGATTTGTGGCCCGGATACGTAACTTTGATACGTTACTATATTGAAACCTGACTAAAGACCCTTCCTTACTTTCTGGTTCTGGGTGTTTTCCACAAATGCTCCGGAGAGACGTGAGATCCTCTGAAGGACCTCATGTGAGACGGGAAGCTTGAGCGGTGTGTCGATGATATCCTCCACAATGTTCTGCCGATTGATGAGTATATGATCAAGTAGTGACGCAAAAGACGTGGCCTGCCTTTCGAACACTGTCGATATAGGTTTTGGCTTCCCTGACAGCACCGCTATTTCCTTCCAAATATACGGCAAGGGGTTTTGGTTTTACAGAGACGTGTACGTTGTACTTCCTCGACAATTGAAACAAGTCGGAACCATCTTGAAAAGGCGTTAACAAACGCAGGGAGGAGACTCATAGACAGACCTTTTCCGAGCAGAATAAATAACTCGCTTGGTAAGAGTTCCAGAGCTAGGAAGGATGAGAGAGATCCGTGAATATTAGGGTCCACCTACTCTGGGAGGTTATGTCTTCTGTATGGCCCCTTGGTGAGCGTTTGAGCCCCCCAAGAGAGGGCCACTGCCACGCCTTCTCCACAATAGCCTCAGCGTATGATATCTTTCTCCGATTTGAGCCCAAGCGCAGGCCATACTGCCGAGTAAAGATACGTAGTTGATCACTGCTGAAAGAACGACATATGTTGTCCAGAAGGGCATGGTATTGGAGCGCGTACTCCTTCGAGAGCGGATCTGAGTGTTCTGAAGGCTTTAGACGCTCTAAATCGCGCAACGTTGGCATAACTGCATCTGTGAGGAGGGATAACAAGTAAGATTCAGTTTTACTGGGCCCCAAAGCCCTCCCCCCCGAAGGGTCGACATCATGTTCAATAAGGCTCTGAGAGAACACCGGCTTTGTAGTGTCAAGGGCTTTGACGTGGTTATCGTCTGCTCGTTTCTCGAAGGCAGAAAGGTTTGACACAGTAGTGGCGAATCTTGCACAGCGTAAATGACGACATGAATGCAGTGAGGAGGACACGATTCCGACACGACGGAGAGAAGAGAAGAATGTCATTGGGATGCGGGTGGGCGTACCCGGCCCGGGTCATTCACAATCTACTACTGTACCATGTTCCTCCGTTTAATCAAATCCGTCTCCTCATCCTCACCCACTGCACCTTCCCAACCATTTCTTTCTAGGTATTCCATGAACCGAGCGTCCTCCTCAGCAAGGTCCACCCCGGTCATATCAGGTACGAAGAAATACGTCACCAGAATACCAGTAACACCACAAATGGCGGCTATGATGAACGTCCATCTGGAGTGCGTATATCGCTCGGCTAGGCTTCGACAACAAATCATAGATACTCACTTCTTTCCGAGGTTATTTTGAATCGGGGTGAAAACCTGGGTACCAATCGCTGCCCCAGTCTTGCCAACGGCTGCCGACAACCCGTAACATGTGCCACTATTCCAAGTTAGTGCTTTCCAAGAGCTACAGTATTGCCATACCGTATGGGCGTTGCGTAGGACCTACGTTTCGGAACAGTTCAGTGGAGCTGGTATCAAAAAGATGTCAGGACTTACTCCGCGCTGACGAGACCTAGCATATCTCCGGGGCCCTGCACACGTATGCTGAGTTATTCCGACAGATAGCCAATGGCATATAGACAAACCAGATTCCCAAATGACTGCATTAAACCGTAACTTGCAACTTGTCAGTGGAGATGCGCCTTCTATATTATGCAGGAACAACTCACAATACAACGAAAAGGGGAATGACCTTCGTGATTCTATCGTATGCGAGCCCGATAGTCAAGCCTGAGAATACAATCGGCACCGTGCAATTCTACAGGACAGGACAGCCCTCACCGAAAATCAGATAACCACTGAATCCCAGGATCATCTGGTCAAGTCGTTGAGTTCAAGTCAGGGATGATTGGACCTGGGGCCTGAGAGTTTACCGTGTTCCGGCGACCTAGAGGGTTACATAGGAGCGCTCCGATGAAGACTCCAGGCAGCGCGATGGAGGAGAGAAGAAGCTGCCACTCTGCAGTTTTCTTGATGTCACTATTGTGGATGACGCTCGAAATAATGGTCCCCGAGAACACGCCGTTGGGGAAGGTAACAAAGTCGTACAAAAACCTGAGAAGCGTCAAAATGTAAACATACTCTGCAATTTAACTTACCATGCACCACATGTGCCGATAAGAGATCGCCAATAGCACTTAAAAACCAGTTGGTATGGTACATGCTCTGATATAAGATTTGTTGTATCGGAGAGAGCAAATGGGAGACAAGAAAAAGACCTACTCTTGATAGCGCCCTTACGATAGAGTTGGGAGCTGAGCATCCTCAGTCGGAAAACCAGCACAGTGAGGGGAAGGACTATTCCAATGCCGAAGCAAACACGCCAGACAGTAGGAAGATGGTTCTCCCCAGCGATAGAAAGAACAATGAGGAAGACAGACGACGCCAAAGGACCACCGAACTAATGAGAATGAACTCTCGGGTTGATACTATGATAGTCCAGTAACCTACGGAGAGAACGAAGTTCGTGACCATGATGAAAACTAAGAGCTATATCAGGCACAGCATGAAGACAAACAAGTGAGGAGAATACCCGGGCCCCGTTTGCTTAGCATTTGCTCATTCGCTGCTTCGCTAGCGCTTGTAGAGGATGCGGGATATTCACCACCGACACCCTGGTAAGAGCATTAGAGCCATAGACCAGATAGTACGTGTAGCACGAACAATCCCAGTTATCCCTCGTGCAAAGGTCAGGAACCAGAACAATCCTTTGGCGCTACCATGAGCGCCATGCGCAGCAGTGCCCAAAGTAGCACCGAGAACGATGAGAAGTGTAGTGAAGACAAGTGCGACTTTCCGTCCCATGCGGTCACACACCAAACCGACGAATAGCTGCCCAATGATTGCCCCTGGATAGAACGTGAAAGCGGGAAATGGCTGCGCGCAAATGGGAATATTTACCCACTAGTAGAGAATTGGAAACCCGTGTAGAGACCGATGATGTATAAACCTTTGGGTATAGACGTTTAAAGACGACCTAGTACAACTTGAATGTTAGTTTTATCTGGTTGCAAGCAACAACCATTCACATTGGTCATGGTCATAAGGTTGTTCTGATCTTGGACATTTTTGTGTCGTCAGTTTGAACATGTCACTGGGTTTGCTGATGACCCATGTGAGACTTACATCCATCGCTTATAAGACCAAACGCAGCAGCGGCGATCGTGAAGTAGGCGCTTATCTTCTCTTTGGTACTGGTGGCCTGCTTGCCAAGCGCTGGAACAACTTCTACGTCTGTTACCACCTCGGTCTGTTTCATGTCTTCCAGAAAAGTGGTGAATACTATCCAACCCTCGAGGCCCGAGGGATAAGCAACAAAAGTTGGAACTCCACTTCTTATTGCAGTTATTTATACTATATATATGGCATATCGATAACCTCTTTTTGCGAGAGGAAGATAGAAGCGTATCATCTGTAAAAATAGACACACACGTGCGTCTGCAACTGTCGCTAGCAGCGCTGAGTTAAGCCCTTTTATCTTGACCACAAGTCGAAGCATGCTACTTACAACATATCTTCCTCAGAAATTTGGGTGGCCTTGATGCCGAGGGTCCACATGAAGATCGTGGAAGAACAACGGGATCGTTCTTCAACCGTTCTCCTCTGGTCCCTCACTCTGCGTTCTAGACCATTGTTTCACATGAGAGATCCCACTGCATGTGGACAACACGGCGTTGATCTTAGAGACAAGCTCCCATTCCAAACGGTCAACGTGTGTGGTGTGTATGTTCAGGCCTCTGGATGCAGAGCTAGCAAGTCAAGTGTTGCAAGCTAGCCATAGTAAAATCGCGGCCCACATGGTAAAGCGGGAACATCCTATACGGTATAATTCAATGACTTGCCAAAGTTGGGCACACACCAAGATGTTGCTCTCTTTCTGGACCAATCCAGTCACGTCTGGACATCGTCTGAGCACTGAGTTTTGTCCGGACTATCTTTCACCGTGCACCGACTCGGATCACCCGCCTTTTTTTCCCGAACGGTCTCTCTTCTAACGGTCGTTGACGGGAATACGGCACTTGACTTGTGGGCGCGCATGAGACCAAGACGAGGGAGTCATCGAGTCATTCCTTCACAGCTTCAGGTAAAGTTTCGGGCCATTCGGTCCTTCAATGTAGATGGATCAGGAAAACGAGACCGCTATTCGGGCGATTCGGACATGTTTGCTTTCCCCCATATCTTCTTTATACATCAGCTTCTCCTTTGGGGCTATGCACACCTTGTGTACACCATAGTTGTACACGCTATGCTTTACAGATGCAAAAGTTCTCTCGGAGTCATCTGACCTTCGTCAAGAACGGTCAGCAGGGCTGAGCAGGCCAACGTAAACCCGGTCTTCTTAGGTCTAGAAAATCTGCAATATCAGGCCTATATCAGGACTTCGGCCTCAAACCTCCCGAACTCACCTTGTCACGACTACGTACGCAATACCCTGACTCTTGTGTACCTTTCGAGTCACAATTTCTGTGGTGATAATGCGGGTGGAGAGAAGTTAGAATTTGTCTATCCATCAAAGACAGAACATGAATGAACTGCGCCGCTGCCTCACTTTCTGCGACTACAATCTCCGCAAAAACACCACAGTCTAACCCGGAGCAGCGGTTATATTTGCGCAACGAGGCCCGGACAGCCGTTAGCAGGCAGTAGCTCATGCCATGTGCCCTGATCATGGCTGTTGGGTTTTGCCTATGGCCCGCTTGTGCCGTTCATTTTGTCTGTTTAGCCTGACAGCCACAGCCGAAACAAACTGTGGGCTGTACTAATTTGTAGTTGTCAGCGAAAATTGACACACCCATGCCGGCAGCAATGAAGAGCATGCACGTCCGTGTCCCCACCGTCCATCAACGGCGTCTGTGGTCGCTACGACAGCCGTTTACCTTACACACATCTGGCCCTCGATGAACTCATGCCCGAGGTCTTCAATTTTCGCCTGTCAAACACCTTGACACAGCTCCTACCACTGCGCACATCATCCACATTCCCATCTGTAAAATCTTGGCATTAAACACCCCACCCGCTCATGCATGCGACCCACGTGCCAACCACATGCCCGCGCCACCAATAATAACAAATAACACACCCCCGACACTGTACTCGAGTATGTTGTATATCTAGTTCGCGTGTTACACACAACACCAGAGAACTTTCGTTTCGTGGGTTTCTTTGTCCTTCCTTTATTTAGGAAGACCACATCGTCTCTGAATGCCAAGTAGCTGCTGTAGGCAAGTTAATGGCATCACCGGGCATACGAAGCATCCGTGAGTTTGACTCTAACGCCGCTGATGTGGACGTGTGCTAAAACGGTGATTCGGGCTTTTCAGGAGGTCGACTCGTTTCAGCG
The DNA here is from genome assembly GCA_003315875.1 of Lactifluus piperatus. NCBI lineage: Eukaryota > Fungi > Basidiomycota > Agaricomycetes > Russulales > Russulaceae > Lactifluus > Lactifluus piperatus. The sequence goes on along the minus strand of QFDX01006423.1, from coordinate 20,866 downwards.
AGTCTCGCCTGAATCTGCCGAAGACTGATCCAGTCCTCTAACCTGTCCACTCGGGATAGTGAGACCGTGAGATCTATGGATACCACAAACCCATCGAGTTTGAACGAGTCGAGCAACGGGTAAACTACAGACCACGAACGAACTGAATTGGTGTCTTGTGAGCTGTCTGAATGTGGTTTCTTGTCAGCAATGTGCTCAATTTAGATGCTGTTACTCCACGACGCCAGAGCTAAGCATCTAGACAATGCTACGAACGACTATTTTCCCGCGATGTCGGGTGGCATACACTGATCCTTCAAACGCGTGTGGATCAGGGCACGATTTAACCTTTGAGGAAGTCGCCGTGTCTGAATACTCTCCTGTCATCTAGCAAAGCAAGGGAATAGGATAATGTTCTCAGCACCTCGGTCGGGGAATAAAGGTTTAACTCAAATCCCGATCCTCGCCACCGGGAAACCTGGGTATAAGTTGATAGATTTTTACTCTTCAGACGTAATGTCAACCTTGGAGAACCTGAAGCGTGAGAATGATGCTAGCCCTGCACTAAGGTCGTGCATATTGGTGGTGATCTGGACTACGCTGCTTACTTGCATTGCGATGAGTTCCCACTGACTGTCACACACGATAAGACGGGAGTGTCGCTTGAATTTGGCAATGGGAGGAGAAAGAATCGTGGGAATGTGTCTGTGTGTGTGAAGGGATGAGGAACCGTGGGTAAGCAAGTGATATGGCCCGAGGCGGGTGGTCGGGTCCCGGATTTACCGTACGATCTAATCAGTTAACAAGCACGAGCTAAGGCGTTGAATAAATATCATTGTCGTCTACGTCCACCTCTCACAGCAATGTCTCCGCAACTCCCGTCACCTGTCATGTCTTCTTCCTCTACTTTGTGGGCAACTGGTATTTCTCCTCCTTTCTCGATCCTCCACCCAATTTTTTTTGTTCATCATCTCTCAGCTTCCAGGGAGTGGGTCATACCTGCAAAGCCCAAACCAGGCCGCAAGCCGAAGAAGGATCTGGCATCAACAACCGTCCAGGCTAACGATGTACTTACTTATTTTCTCATCCATTTCGGATCACTTAACTTTTTGGGGCCTAGATACCAGATGCTGGTGGTCGGCGTGTCCAGAACAGGTATTAAACTCTGTCGGCGCTTTCGAAGCACTTGCTAATTTTTATAACCTGAAGAGCTGCCCAACGTGCCTTCAGAGAGCGAAAGCAATCTCAGCTCGCCGAGCTTCAAACGCGCGTCCAGCTCTATGAACAGGGCGAGATCGAGCGTAATGTTGCCCTACAAAATGTGGCCAAGCGCCTTAAAGAAGAAAATGATTCCCTTCATGCCGAGAATGCCCAACTCAGGGAGAAGATTAGCACTTATGAGCGTGAACTGTTGGCACAGAAGGCTGACGAAAACAAGAGATGGAGGGACAACCCATCTGCTGATTTTGATGATCGAGATCCACCGAACAAACGAAGTAGACTCTCCGGCAAGACTGCATCCACTTTTCAAGTCCCTACGCCGACAACCATAACACTGACGCCATCTCCACCAGCTCTGGTTTCTTCCCCGGGCTCAAATGTCTCATCGGAGAATGTACTGACCCCTCTCCCAGCCCAGTCCTCTTCTCAGGAAGACGTCGCCTTCCCACCGACGGTCACTACCCTGGATAGCATATTCAACTTCCCTCCGGGTCCTAAGGCTCCAGTGTTAGGCAGTGCTCACTCCCTGGAGGCATTCGAATGCGCATTCTGCATGGGCGGCAATTCGTGTGTTTGTCGTGATATAGCTCTACGTCCTCCTGAAGAGCCATTCAAGGTAGAAGCCGCAGCACCGCCGGACTCTGCACAGCTCGCGCTACCTTCCCCACCACAGATAGTCGCACCATCTATTCTTGACAACCTTCCCCCATACCAGGCCCCTGTTCCTCTTCGACGGAATCCCACAATGAGACCTCTCAGGTCATTGTTTCCCGTTATCCCTCTTTCTCCTAATTCTTCACAAGCCATGCCAAGAACCACAGCAGATTGCTCAGGCGATCCATCAAACTGTTTGGCATGTGCGGATGACGTATTCGGACAAGCATTCTGTGCTGCCGTCTGCGAGTCATTGGCTTCCGGAAGGCCGTTCGCGGATTGTCCTCGTGGCGCACAGTGTCTGGATGGTGCCCCTTCAGATGCATCCCAGGAAGGTGGTAACTCAGCGGAAACCATCCCAACAAGCGACGCTTGGCGGCAATTGAAATCGCATCCAAATGTATCGTTTGCCGACCTGACCTTGTTGGCAGAAGTTGTAGCACGAAGATCGAAGTGCACCGGGCCTACCGTGGTCATCTCCCCACCGCTCGGTTCGTTCACACCAGAAAGACGGTCTTCTCCGGTTGCTTCAAAGGAACCTCCAGCTGTAGGAGTGGATGACAACACCGTTTTACTGTCCGATCCGCACGCACACTATCATAGGAAGGAAAGGGAAAGGTCCGTAGGTTCGCCCTCGATGTTGGCGCCCGAGCAGCACCTTCGGTCCTCGCCACCCCAATTAGTGCGGAAAGTCCACGCGGCCGGTGTGAGAGAAGCACTGGCTCTTCTAGACTCACGGTTCTGACGTTAACACACCCTATATGTGCTAGTTGCACCGAACTACTGTATACTCATCAGTTACTTATATTGCTCGATTACAAGCTTGGAGTTGTATTTATGGCGCCTTACCCCTGCACCGATTACAGTACATGATCTCATGGTGCATATCGTCGGGACGGCCAATGCATTATTAGAAATATGTACTCCCAGATATGTGTGACAATAACGCAGTAAAAACGACTGTGTGGCAAACCACCTATGAAAGCTTGGCTGCTTCCCTTGATCCTCAGTTCAACCAAAAATTCCCTGAACTTTAAGAGAGATAAAATTCATTCTTCACTATGCTATGAAGTGATGCATGCCCAGCACGGGGCTTGCATTTTAGCTGTGAGACCTTGGATCAATGGGCATGGGAACCCGGCAATGTCAAAAAAATTTTCACCCTCAATAAGGCTCAATGATTAGTAAGCTGCCCCGACGACTAGAATATGCGATCCATAGTCACCCCAAATTACAACATTTATAGCATTTCCTACATTGTTTAAGCTCAATTTTATGCAGTATTAGAATTATGCGTAGTGAACTCATGCATTATGAGTATAGTATACAATCCGTCTGCATGATGACCATGTACTTGTCATGATTTAGATAGTAACGGACTATGACGCTTAGCAGACTTCATGCTCTCCCGCTTCGAGCCCTTCCGGGATTCCTTCGTCAAGAGCCACGTCCTAGATAACTGCTTCAGCTTGCTAAAGAGCATGCGGCGTTCGCGATCTGATAGTCTCGTCGGAGAAGTATGGACATCGTGTAAGGTGCGAAAATGAAAGACCAACGTCTTGAGTGACGCCCGTTCGAAGTTATTGCCTGGCAAGGGTGCAACAGAGGTCCACAAACTCAGCAACGTGTGGCGAGCCAGTCGGTAAGCTCCAACTGTGAAAAACGCACTCGTGATGGCGTCGACGACTGGAACGTCAGGTCTGATGCCCACGGCAACCATGTATTGGAGGATACGCATGGCCCGTTCAGGAGCTTTCTGGCGCGCATAACCCACTATGAGAATAGTGTGCATAACGCAATTGGCCCGGACACCACACCCCTCCGCAGCCCTCATTAAAGCTTCCGCCGCCATTAAATTGCCGGTTGCGGCATAACCCTCCATCAGTGCGGCGTAATGGTATTCATCGGGATGTAATCCACGATCAAGCATCATTTGGAAAATCTTCCTGGCGGTTGTCATATCGCCTCTTATCACAGCCTCCTGTCGAATTCGGAGGGCGAACAACCAACGGTCCGAAAGTATACCACGGTCAGTTAAGGATTGGATAGTTGGCAGGTCACGGGAGATCTGGTGATTGTAGACAGGCCAAACACCAGCAGTTGGATCAAAGTATTGATCTGTGGTAGAGATGCGGGCTGGGGGGGGCGGAAATCGGGTTTGGAAGGAGTTTTGCTCCATCGAAGTATTGTTCCAGCCTGATCGCTTGGCACGGCGAAATTGGTAATAAAGGATAGAAGCCAAGGTTTGAGTTAGGCGGGACAGCGAAAGGTCGTTTAAAGGAAACTCCTTGGAAATAAGAGAGACCTCGGCCAACGTAAATCCTTCAACTTTGACGAGGTGGGTCTCAAGAAGTGTTTTGGTGTAATTATCTGGTTTTATCTGGCACATGTACATAAGGCGCAGGGAGGCTTGCAAGCCATCAATACGATGTGAGCGTAAGAGGCCAGCTGCCAGAGCGTTGAGAATCTCGATAGTGGGTTTGGGTAGAACACGAAATAAGGGCAACCCAACTTGGATTTCGGGTTCGAAGTGAAGGCCTCCAAACGCTGTTTGCAAATTTTCCACCTCCGCACATACAGCAGAGACAATACCTATAGCAGCACGGGGTCGACCAATGACGAAGTACAAGCGAACAAGGGCAGCAATAAAGCGACTGTCAGGATGGAGATTTGAAAGTCTCAATTGTCCGAGCAAACCGAGCGCGGAAAGCATGTCTCTTCGGGATGCGAAATAGTGAAGAAGGATAGTGTATGTAGCGATGTCCGGTAGAATACGAGGGGGTGTATGGTTCCGGCTTGACAACAAGATGAGTTCTGAAAGTGCAGCGTCTTCTCCTTTGCGACGTACAGGGCGCACGCCAAGCGACAGTCGGGACACCTGGAACATCCCGAAATCGAAAAGGCGAACGAGAGATGATACACGTTCTGTATCCTGAGCATCTATCGCGAATTGCAGTAGCGCATTCAAAATACGAGTCGATGTCTTTGCGTCTGCGTCTTTTAGGGCGTCCAAAGCGCGTATCTGAACAACAGTGTCCGGACCTAGGGTACGATATGCAGAGATGATGGTAGCCTGGGTAGAAGAATCGATGGCGAACCCTGCTTTTGACATCTGTTGCATGACATCCATGGCCTTGGCGACATTTCTGTTGCGTAGGTGGCCAGATATAAGAAGTTGATAGGTCCTCCTGCTCGGGAAAAGACCTCCTTCGAACCACTCCAAGGCACGATCCAGATGTGCAAATTGCGAGGTTTTGACTAACGCACGGATGCGCCAATCTAGAAGGCCAGCCGAATGACGTCCTAGTTGACGCTTCTGAAGACGAGCCAATGGGGCTATTAACCTCCATTCTTGCGCCTGGGCCAGTCGGCGAGCCACTGACTCGTATACCTTCCTTCCCAAGTGACAACCGTAACGATGCGCGGCAGCAAGAACGAGAAGTGCGCTGCGAGGGCGAGGAGAGGAACTTATGCGTTGAGCGAGCCTGGATACCTCGCGACCGTAGGAGAGTACATGAAGCAAGTTGGCGTCTGTCCACTTGCCTACAATGGATTGCTTGAGAAGACGGCGAAGGGGTGACAAGATGTTTAATGGCGGGTCGCGTATGGGTCGCATGATCGATGTATAATTGGTGGACGACGCAGTGTCCAGGTGGAGGCTGTCTGCCGTAGGTGGGTTGTCGTCGTCGCGCGGTACGGGAACTGGCCGCACCCTCGGTCGGATAGCAGCAAAGGATCTCAACCATGTCAGGGGAAAGGGGGGGTAAGGAGGCGAGGAATGAAGTGACGAGGGTCTGAGAAGATCCGCCAGAGAGTGTGGGAGCTGATGGAGAGACTGCCTGCTGCCACGGCCGACTCCCCAAAGCATGGACAGCCAGGTGAGACGTCAGGGGGGGACGGTGTTGAGACAGTATGGAGTTGGATAGTGAACGCTGGGATAAGTGACATGAAAAAAAATGTGGAAAGGGGATGGAAGGCAAGGCCTCACATTAAACACGAGTTGACAGAGAGAAAGTCTACGCTGTCCTGCGCGACTTGTGGGAAGGACGGGGCCAGGACGGGACCGCGAATGGGAACGGGGGACGGGGACGGGAAGGAGTGTGTGGCAGGCCTAGGCGGCGGGTATTGCCGCACTCGGTCAGGTCATCCCCTCTCCCTCTAGCTCTGCTAAACCCTACTCTACCGCTCTTCACTTAACCTTAGCTTAGCGTGAAACCTCATCGATCCCTCATCCTTCGCTTGGGTTGTGCCGTCCGTAGTATTTTATACCAACTCTAGTTTTAATTCAAAAAATTTATAACATTTCTCAAACCATCCATCCCGCTTTTGTATGAGATGAGAAGTTTGGTTGTGGCCGTTCATCGGTACTGTACAGTGCGACAATTCAACGTGGATGGGCGGTACTACCATCACAACCACTTAGTAGCATGCCTCGTGTTGTCCGCCTCATGTAACTAAGTCCGATTGGGCTCTGCCACGACAAGGGCAGAGCTTGTATTGTTTCCACATAACAGAAGGGCCACTGAGTCATCTTTGATACCTTATCATCTTCACTTTGATCATGTTTGAGTCAACTCGGAGAAGAGGAACGGACGTTCGGAGGATGGAACGTAGATCCCGTGCATGTCGCATTATACACAGGACAGGCGGTTCGTGCGTTCCGGTCTTACGATCTGCTCGGCCAACTCACAGCCAGCGCTAGTCCGAAAGGCACGCTGATTTCATGAAACTCGTCACGCCTCTCGGTGGCGGTCTATCGAGGAGCAAGTTCAATGCCTTGATTCTCATCAATTCTACACTCCCAACTTGTAACTTGACGTCTACTTCCGCTCTTGGTCACTTTACCGACGCAAAAATTGCACATTCCCGCGGGAATGAATCAAAATCCGGTCGACTTGTCACGAACCGTGTTTTGGGTTTCTTCCCAGGTTGTCTAAGTCTTGATGGCTCATTTTCAGTGGTAATAGTCAAATCCGTCTGCCACGAATGGTATGCCCTGGAGCGCCCGGAGATCCATCAATCGATTGACTCCCAGCCGCTCATGTCTCGCGTAAGGTCATCAAAAAAACCACAGCGAACTTAACCGCCGCTTTGCCCTGGCGACCGTGACGGGACTAGGAAGTTTCATCGCATTGCCTGCCCCGAACAGTTCGCCGTGAATGTGACACAATGACGCGTGTCATGAAATATATAAGAGAGATGGTATGAACCCTACTAACTACCCAGTGTCCCTGCCGTTCCTATGGCTCATACTTCCGTCCTTAGGTCGCACCTTTCAGTGCTCCAGACTAGTGCATCCCTCTACACCTCCCTGCCCGCCTTTTACGTGCCTCAAGTCCTCTCAGAGTCGAATGACGTAGAGGCCTGGGCACCCATCTCATATACTCAATTCCTCGCTGATGTCGAGATGCTTGCAAGACATTGGGCTCATGTTCTCAAACTCGATGGCATCCCTCAGCGGTCCGTCGTTGGCATGTGGTTAGTCAACTTGTGTCTCGCTTCACTGCTTTGACGTTCAATAATCTATCGTGTTTTAGGTTGAGCGGCATGACATACATTGACGTTTTGCACATCTATGGCATCTCGCGTGCGGGCTACATTCCGCAACTTTTTAGTATTCGGCTACCCAACCCTGACGTTGTTTGTGAATTGCTCGTGAGAGCGCAAGCTCGTGCGGTTCTTATAGACCCATCATTCAAAAATGTTCTCAGAAGCTGTCATCTGCCCACACACATAGCTGCCACGTCTCTATACGACATTGATTCCCACGAAAGGCCCCTTCCGCCTCTTCCCACCCTAAGGGCGGATGATACTGTCTTCATCTTCCACACCAGCGGCTCCACCTCTGGGAGTCCAAAGCTCGTTCCTTGCAGTTTGTCATGGCTCAATTCCGCTGTCATCAAGTCGCATCAAATCGCTAAGCCTAACCGTCGAAGTGAGCGCAACCGAGATGTCACTGTATGGATGTGAGTAATCCCAGATCATCCGCTTTGCGTCAATTGAATACCACTTGCAGGGGGAGCATGTGCCACATAGCACAGACATTCAGTGAGTTGTTTTGCCGGAAAATCGATCGATCGATCTGATCTGTTTGTCAGTGCTACTTGGGTCTCTTCAGCATGGTGCCTGTACAGTTCAGCCTTCGAAACAGGCGTTCTCATCGACAGAGCTATCCTCCATGATTCGTAATTGCGGTGTCAATCGCCTCAACCAGTTCGCTACTTTCCTCGCTCAACATCTCCGAAACTCCCGACAAAACCGGAAGCTCTTGGCACTCTTACAATCCCTTGATGACGTGATATACAGTGGATTGGCGCTACCCCGTGAAGAGGAAGAATGGGCATATGGAAATGGCATTAAACTGCGTGTGGGTTCCGTTTCCATTCGAGAGAGTAGAAAGCGTCCTGATTTTCCACAAGAACCTCTTTGGCAGTACTGAATGTGGTGCTATGCTTTTGTCAACCGGGGTTTCCGGGGGTGCAGCAATGCTCCTTCAGCCACTTGAAAGGATGTCGTACGCGTTCCTCCCCGTTGCTACGCAATGCGAACCGAGTACCTCTCAGGGGGAACAACCACGTTCGACATCTCTGCTTGAACTGGTCATCCTAGCGGAGTCACCCGATTGTCCGGATCGTTCCTTGCGCTCCGCGGATGGGCATTTCCACACAGGCGACCTATTTCAAGAAGTCCTACCTGGCCGGTTTCTGTCAAAGGGTCGTGATGACGACTGGATCAAGAGTGAAAATAGTCTCCGTTGTGATACTAAGTACGTTCTGCGTTTATCCAAAGGTAGGATAACAACTGATCAGTGTGCAGGTCCATCGAGGATAACGTTCGCGCAACTTGTGGTGACCTGGTCACTGAATGCGTCGTTGTTGGCAACGGCCGTCCATCACCGGCACTCTTCATTGAGACTAATTCTGATATGCCTCACCCCAAGCTGAAACGGGAGATTCTCCGCCGTACTCGACAATTTCACTCGAGGCGATACTTGCATGAACGTATCGCCGCACCAGAGATGATCGTAATCGTCGAAAAGAACTGCTTGCCCAGGACAACTACCAAGGGTAACGTTCGCAGAAGAGCAACCGAAGAGAACTTTCGGACTCTGCTGGACAAAATCTATGGTACAGAGTGGGCCGGTAAATCATGAGTCGATTACCGGTGTTCCAGTTCATGGACAGACAGTTTTGCATTCGTACCCGCTATTTACTTAACAAGGATAACTATATGCTCCGGTAATACCATAGCCTATCAGTAACATAATTTTTAATGCATAGTAAGATTACATTCTTACGCTCATACAATAGTAGTAGAGTCCGCACTTATTCCTAAAATATTGAACCTTGATTATTATCACTCTTCCTCACTGTCCGGAGAATATGCATCGTCTGGCATGATGATAACTTGTTCTGGTTTTATTTGCATGAGGAGAGACTCGGTATGATCTACACCAGTTTTAACTTGTACATGGATGTCAACACGCCTTGCCAGGCACGGAGTTTTTTGTTCGTCTTCGGTGCTGTGAGGTGAAGGCAGGACGCGGGCTAAGCTAAGAGTGATTTGATGAGTCAAGAAGAGGTGCGTTCCATCACTTGATACCGTAAATAGATGGTCTCGAGCCTGGAGGGATGGAAGAGGCTGTTTGCACAGCTGAAAAGCTGAGCGGACACCACCAGTTAGGCCAGTTTCCTGATTGACAATCACAGTAATGGGGTAATGTGACCGACGAAAACTCCGCAGGGCGGTGAGAACTGTTTGAAGGGGTTGGAGAGGGGGAGAAGGTATTGGCGTGGGAAGCGTCGGTAAATGAGCCGGAGTGGGCCGTTCAGTGGCGAAGCGATCGAGCCAGTAAAAAGTAGCGAGCGAATCAATGGCAAGAAGGGCAATCTCGGAAGTAGGAAGGTTCGACATGTGGTACGAGGACAAATTTGCTAAGCCAGCGGCCAGCTGTGACGAGGAGTTTGGACGGAAAATGTGAAGGTTGCGAAGGGCGACGGAGATGATCTGACTGGTAGAAGATTCATCTAGAGGGACTTGAGATGAGAGACGTCCCCTCAGCAATGTGTAAAGTCGGTGGATGTCGAAGGTGCGGTCCGTGTCAAACAGGACGGAGGTCTTGTTCCAGCCGCCCCAGCGGAGTGGAAGAATACATGAACAAATAAGGTAATAGAGAAGATGGGATTTTCCGGATGCTGAGGCGCCCTGTATTTGGAGAATGTCGCCGCGATGAAGGGAAGATAGATAGGAGAGACCGGAAAGCGGTGGAGTAGGAATGGCAGAGGGAGCTGCGGCTGTGTTTGCGATGATTAATGAGAAATGACAATACAATTCCGAGACCTGAGACAAGACAGACAAGTGGATCTCGAGACAGTCAAGAGCTATTCTTAGGGTAAATAATTAGTCGAGACACATCAGTAATTTAATAAGTTTTACTTGCCTGATCAAGGGGTTCTGTTTCTATGTTGTTGTTGTTGTTGTTGTGAGAGACCTCAGACATGATGGTAAGGTTAGTTAGGCTATCACTCTTTACACGTGATCATAAACCCTTCTGCCCCGTACCCAAATGTCATCAACAATTCCCAAGGATAAGCTCTTAACTTCTCGTCGTCCACCCTCTACTCCTTCCCAGTCTCAGCATACTACTACCATCTCAAGAGGAGCTACAGCTCGCTCTGCAGTAAATCCACGTGTTGCCGCATCCCTCAACTCTCCACGCCGTTCGTCCCCTAGGACTACACCATCTCCATCTCTCAGCCTAGATGCTTCTGAGGAACTTGCAGCTTCTCTCAAACGAGAGACAGAAGAGAAAGAACGGGTGTGTGACCCTCGACCCATCGCTGCTACATTCCATTCCTCAACTAGTCGCAGCTTCTCGTACAGCTGCAGAACAAGGACCACACCATCACGACCCTAACTGAAGAGAATACTAACATCTCTGCAGCTTTGAACACCGCCGAAGCACGGCTATATGACTTCTATGCTGAGCAGTCCAGGATGGAAGAGGAAATGTCCGCCCGTATCGAGGTCACAGAAAAGCTCCGATCGCAGATTCGCGAGCTCGAAAAGGAGAAACGTGATTTGCATAGACAATACAACGAACAGGTGAATCCCCATGATCAAAATTCGACGCAAACGAGGCTAACATGTGTTCCCGAGACTGCGACATTCGAGGCTGAGCGCCAGTCATTCTATGACAATGAACAACACCTCAAGTCCCGCATACAATCCCTCTCTCAAATGCGAAAGCAGCCAGCAGGACCACGTTCACCAAAACATTTAATTGCGTCAGAATCTGATGCCGAAGTTGAAGTTGAAGAAGAACCCGTCCAGCCATCTATTTCATCTCAAGAGAAAGAAGACCCACACGCGGAGCCCGCTGAAATGACGGCTCTGAGGCTAGAATTGTCCACCCTATCAACGTCTTATGCGTCTCTCCAGAACACTCTCGTCTTGTTACAGACGCAGCTTGTTGATGTGAAGCGAGTGAACAACCAGCTTCAGGAGGAGAACGAGAGCTACAACATTCTCCTGCGTGAAAAGACCCTAAGTGGACAGTATGACCTGTTTAGACAGGTTAACGGAGATGGATCCAGTTTCGATGAAGATGGTCAGACAGACGATATCGGTGATGTTCAAAGTATGCGCAGCACCGCACACAGCAGCCAACTGGACACGGTCGATGAATGCCCGGATGAGGAAGTCTTGCAGAACGAATTTGGATCAGACCGCGACTATATGCAAGGTTCCGACGACGAGGGATCTCTAGGCAGAGAGAGTTCGAGCCGCAGCAAGCGTAGTCGTCACGGTCGCGGTCGCCATGGGGGCTCTTCACTTTCCCCCGTACCTCGGGGGGAGTCTCTCGCTGGGTTACCCATTACTGGTCCTGGCCTCGACCTGGCTGCCGAGTTGGGAAGGGCCGAAAACAAGGACATCTCGGAAGGTCATACGGTCGATGTCTCTGGCCCACCGAAAGACAAACGAGGAAAGAAGAGTTTGTCCGAATCCAGGAAGGGACATGCGGCGGAGCCTGGGATGGAGCAGAGCAATGAAGTCAGTTCTCTACGAAACGAGATCAAGTCTCTCAAAGACGCAAACAAGGCACTTTCCTTGTACGCATCAAAGATCATCGACAGAATTATCGCACAGGAAGGGTTTGAGCACGTCTTGGCCATTGATTATGATACGAAGACGCCTGTGACTCCTACGGCAGCGACGACTTCTCCAGACACGTCTGCCGCACATGACCTTAAATCGAAACGGCGCAACACAATGTTTGCTCGCTCGGACCCGAATCCCCCTCCGCGTGCTGAGAGACTCACCACATTCAGTTCACCACCGCCCCCCGAAAACCCGCCTCCTCGCATAAACAGGCGTTCACTGTCCTTTGACTGGCGTACTTTCTCTTCTTTCGTAGGTGGAGATAAAGACAAGAAGCCTGAAGCAACTGCCAACCTTCGCCCTCTCACTCTCAAGCCTGGTAGCATCAGTAGCGCACGCAAGCTGGAGACACAGGAGGATGAAGAAGATCGCAGAGAACGCGAGCGGCTTAACGCGACAATGAAGCTCATGGGCATCGATAAGCCACCCATGCCACCGCCGAACCAGGACAGCAACAGGATTCCAGAGACCCTAGGAGTGGAGGGCGTGACAAGCCCTTCGCTCACTTCCCGCTTCCAATTCTTCCGTCGGTCAACGGCATCCCCCGACATGGTGCTAAATTCTTCACCTGCTGTACCACAAGGAAAACCCGCCAACCTTACTCATGACACCCTCGTTCAGGCACAGGCCGAGGAATCTCTCGCCGCTCTTGACGCACAGGAGCGCGCTCTTAGTGCAGAATTGGCAAAGGGTGGTAATGGCGGGTTCACTGAGATCTTGCCTCGCAGCAAGTCTGGCAGTAGACGCTCACATACGAGTGGGGGCGGCAGTGGCAGCGGCAGCACTGTGTGGAGCGCTGGTATGAGTCGCGCTAGCGAAGACGATTGATTACGTTCAATAACCTCAAACTATAATTTGCCGAAGCACCACATTGTTTAGAAAATACCCGTCATTTTACCCCACCTTCTCTGCTACTGAATAATGATCAACTTACGGAAACGCGCATATATATATATATGGTCATTCTGACAGGTACCTTAGGAAATGTATACCCCTACTACGTAGTTGTTTCACCCAATCAGTGATACAGTAAAGTTGCAAGCCTTGTCAGTACTGCTTCCGTGCGCGGGTCGGACGACGCTTATGGGATGGTATGAGTGGTAGCTCGCAAACGCGGCGGCAATCGATGAAACCAGAAGTGGGAGGTGGTCGAAACGGTGCTAGCGGCTGAAGCCAGCAACGTAGAATTATTATTCAAGAGTCCATAGATATATTTTTCATCCTGTTGGCTGCTGCGGAACGAGGGTGTTCTTGGCGTGCGTGCGAATAGTTTCGAACGGGTTTGCAGAAAATTCGGGATTCGCAAGGATCAATGGTTGGCGGAAACGTTCGGTTTTCCTGAGCAAGCAGACCAAATTAAAAAAATAATAAGGACATATAAACAAGAGGTGGGAACAATATTTAAGAGCAAAAAAAAAAGGATTGCCTTGGTAGCAATCAAGTAGAATAAGCGGCCAAAAAAAAAAAAAAAGGCAACGTACAGGACGCGCAGTCGTTGTGATCTTGAGAGAGGGGTACCTTTCCCCTCACCAATTTGCCCTGGCCGTGTTGGCCGCGATGAGTGGGACGCACTACACCCCTTGGTCACGGTTGCGCAACCGACAGCCCGAGCCGGGTCTGAATCTAGCATCATCTCATGTTTCTCCCTTTCTAAGCCCGCGGATCTCCTTTCATAATTGGCCTCAGCAGCTGCTGGTACGGCTGCCGCTGTCGCTGTTAATGTCGGAGGCGGTGCTGTGACTGATGGAAGAGCCGTCTTTAGCGCATCCATGCCGCCGCCCGCGAGGTGATCTTTCTCTTTGCGTTTCAGTCTGCGCGCATGCGATTTAGAATAGGGTGCGCGTGACGCTTCCAATCCTGAAAAACGCCATCAATATTGATGCGCAGGGTTGAGAGTAAGTCATAGCCGAATGAGTAGGGCGTCGCGTAGCGCGGCGTGGAGCGGGTAGTGTCAGAAGGAGTTGTTGGCCTCCCTCCTTCCCCCCGCCAAAAATAAAAATAAAAATATTTGATGATGAAATGGGGTTGCGAAAGATTAGGATTAGATGCGAACGCCACATACGTTGAATGAAGAGTTCGTGCTTAACGATCCGTCGTTCTTTTTTGTTCGGAGTATGTGATTGCCCTGGACCCACCACGGCCGGTGTGTCTGAATCAGCTGCGTTTACAGATTGCAGTATTTCATTTGCCTGTTGGGACACAGATCAGTTTTGTAAGATCGAAACAGTACTGATAGGCTGTAGGGATCATGTTATTACAGATGTGCTTTTGAGGGCTCCGATCTCAACGTGTTGCACGGCGTTGTCTTGGACCGCAAATGCGCGGTTGACGGGTTTAACGGAGGGGTTATGAGCCCGGGTGATGGAGCGTTGTGAACGGACTTTGGGCTATGATTATAATCACTAATCGTCACTAATCGTTTCCCCTAGAATTGAAGGATGAGGGAAGTGCTTACCATGGATATATATCATCCGATGAGGTTGGACGTTACTCTACATTACGGGTGCCTATGTGTGGGAATTTTTAACAGATTAAGGTCCGAGCAGGATCTGTATGCTAATTTGCCGTCAACGTCAGGGCAGCAGCTCAGACTATCTATTGTCTATTGTCATCTGTAAGTTGTACATCTGATATCTCATCCTGTACCCCTATCTTAGCTCCTGGCGGTGTTTTGGCGTCCTCCAGTCCGATGACCACGAAGCTTACTAATACTAATGCTGCCCCGAGCATCACCTGAGCTTTCACGGGATGTTGCAGTCCTATATCCCCCACGACAGCCAGTGGCATGGTGAGACTAAGGCCGATTGTTGCCACCAACGGTGTTGTCTTGAGCATGGCGAGTACATAAACATAATCGCTGGTGAGGGTGATGGCCATCTATCGCGTCATTGCGCAACTTTTCAGGCCCCGAGCAGGTTGAAAAAGAAAAAAAGGACCTACATTAATTAACAAGCCGCCTAATGCTCTACCCGAAGTTGGCAGCTCAAACCTTTCGGCACCAGTGAGATGCAAAATGACACCGAGCGGCCAACATGCAAGGGTATTGAACAGACCGACAAACCCGAAAAACAACTGCATATCAATCCGGGATTCCGAGCCAATCCGAACCTTGAGCAAGATAACGTAAAACGCGTAGAATAAGGCAGAGAACAAGGCGAGACTATCTCCAAGAAGAGATAAATTTCCCCGTGGGATGGCAGGTGGTTTCAGAAGACCGGTGGTTGGAGCAGGGGGTGGTCGCGGGGCCGGCGGAGCATCAGAATCTGAGAGGGAGACCAGGATCACCCCAACAAAGCTTTGACTGGGTCATGACCTGTCCCCAAACTGATGCATGAGACGTACCTAGTAGCGACTGCTCCAACCTTTGCAATCGTAAAGTAGTCAACATGAAATATCCGTCCAATAATTAAAGTGAAAAATCCTGCACTTTGATATCTT
Source organism: Lactifluus piperatus (assembly GCA_003315875.1). Taxonomy (NCBI): domain Eukaryota; kingdom Fungi; phylum Basidiomycota; class Agaricomycetes; order Russulales; family Russulaceae; genus Lactifluus; species Lactifluus piperatus. Next base: position 5,413 of record QFDX01006423.1, on the reverse strand, counting down.
AACAAGCGACGATATAGCAAGGAGATGGCTACGCACCGCTCATGCTAGCCAATATGGTGGCGCTTGCCACGCTGGTCAGCCCAAGGCCAGCGTTGAGTGTCCAATTCGCACAAAACCAGAGAAAACAGAAAACGGATGCCAGCTGAGCAGTTTCCCGTGTCGTGAGGTGTGGTTGAGAGGAAGAGGTCGACTCAGGCGGTATATCGCATGTACGACGGTATGGACTCTTTTCGAGGTGCACAATGTCAAGGACGCTGGACGAAAGGGGGTAGGAGAGCCTCTTACTGTGCTGCGCAGCGTCTCATCTTCATTCGCGAGTGGTTCATATCCGTCTGAAGGGCTATTATGGCGTTGGCTGCTATGTGAATTGGGAACGGCATTTGCTCACCATCCATCCTGTCGACCACCAGATCCCCCACGAAACCGTCGAACATAGTTTCTTATCAGATATGGCACAAGGTATAGCGTAAACGAGCTTGTCGTGAGGTAGGTGACGCTGCGCCGCATGAGCTATCATGTGGCAAACGGAAGAAAAGGTAGTACAGACAGGAAAGGTTTCTCGTATCCCCCGGTGAACAAGTCCTGATTACAAGCTTACGGGTCATAATTGTACGCATCAGCGATGATTTTATGGACTGTACCTGAGTCACAAAATTGGAAGTCGTCCAAAGAATGACGACAAGGAGCAATAAGCATATGCCAATAGCGTAGTCGCTCCGGGCCAACTTGTGGGACGCCTTTCCGGTTGATGAGGGGTGTACAGGTAGTATATCCATCTCAAGAGGTGGATCCAAGTTGTGTTCAGACATAAACCGACTAGCAGTTGCTCTAATGGCCAGGCTAAGCAATTAAGCTATCGATTAAGGCTCATTGACACTAACGCGACCACGTGGAACCATGATAATAATGGGAATTATAGTAACATACATAAATATACAATGTCTTGACTGGACGATAATCCTATGCTCAAACTCTCATGGATAGTCCTCCCCAAGCCGAGGTATGGTGATATTTTACCTTTTCGAATATTCGGTACAGGCTGATCACCAAACTAAAACAATACATGAGCAGACCAATTCCTACGAGGCAGATCAACGCTAGTTGGTCATCGCATAGTGCTTGTCCTGCTTTGCGTTTATCGTTGCCAAAAGGACTAGGGGGACGAGGGAGAGTGCTATACCACGAGATATCGGATGGACTCGCACATGGTATGGGAGAGGTAAAAAAGTTATCGAAGCAGAGTGAAAGTGCGGCCGACCACGCGCAGATTAACAACACCTCGAGTAGCGTATGGGCCAACTTGGCTGATGTTCGCCACAGACCTAACGGTCGCCCAAAGTATTCGAGCTGTCGAGACGTTACGGCGAATAACGAACAGAACGTCGCGCAGGGCTCACGTATATAGAAGCCATCACATGAACCAGGGTCAACGGAGCGAAAATCACAACCAGGGTCCTGTCATAGTGGACATCGCCACGGGGTCAATATGTATGCGCAAGCACTTCGAAGGCATAATCACTTACGGTGAGCTGCCAAGGACACCAGTGGCATTATTATGCTTCTCATCTCGTCGTATTCGAGTTGCAATGGCAAGTGCCGCACTAGTCAATGTAATATTGACAAACCGAAAGAGCTAGGGGGGCCGTCAGCGGGGCATGCACGAACTCTGACAGAAGAATGAAGTTCACCAAAGGAACGTAAGTGTTGTTTAGAAGATATGACCGGGCTCGCTTCTTTGTTCTGTGCCACCAGTTCTCGTCAGTGACAGAGTCATCAGGCACTTGGTCTTCGGCAGACCCTCCGTTCTGCGGCTCCTCATAAATGCTCTGATGCGACCCGAGCTCGAGTGGCCTTGCAGCCCAAGGAGAGTCCCACCCCGATGTCCGATTATGCGACAGCGTGTAGGGCGTGTCGGGTGCTGTAGGCACCATTATGCGCAGACCCCGGTCTCGCATGCGTGAAGGACCTGCCTCTGCGTAATTTATGCTGCTGAGCGCTGGAGAATATGCCTCCCTGAGAATAGAGGGCGTTCTGAATATTGAAGATTTCTTTTCGAGTCGGACGGGGGAAGGATCCCTTGGGCTGAACAGCTCCGAGGCGAGCATCGGACGACGGCGAGTGAACGGGAACCAGCGGTACTCGCCATCTGGGTGCCCGGCGGGGGGGTGTCGCGACACGACGTCAGGTTGATGTACTTCAGACGAGCCGAGCGCGCCGCCCGGCGGCTGAAGGTCATAATGGGAGTCTGTAGGTGAGGGCGGCTCGTCCTTAGCCCACGCTATATGATAAAGTCCGAGGATGTGTTAATTGCGGTGGCAGGAGTCGAGTCGGGGGCCAAAAAAAGAACGTACGGGGTCTAGTGACAACCTTACTCTTGGACGAGACATTTGTCTGTTTACTTTGTACAGTGTTGAGATTGGAATGAGACGGGCTGATCTGTGGATTTGGAAGTTCCAAGTTGGCCATGAACTCAAGTCGGTCGCGTGGCTTGTTTGACAGACAAATCAAGGAACCCGCCCAGTCCCGTGCCCGTGTGGGGCATTCGCATTCGCGGGTCGTTACCATCATGGCCGATGAAGCTATCCCATCCATCTCCACAGGCGCAGTTGGATCCCGTTTCGTCTCACAGTCAGATATCGAAGCTGCCAAGGCTCGCAGAGATGAACAATGGAAGGCTGCATACGCAAGGTTTCTCCCGCCCTTTGTCCGCGTCTCTTCCGCCCGAAACTTTGCCTGAAACTTCCTTCATCTAGGTTAGGTCAAGAACCGCCCCCTCCACCACAGGAAGATGCATATGATGGTCGTAGTCTCGCAGAGGTCCGCGTTCACTTTTCACTAGATCACACTGCACATCATCATCTCCGTGAAATATTTTTTTCCCGACTCTTGTTGCTAGAAACTCGCCGCCAATCGCGTAAGTCTCGCGCAGTGGTGCAACACCGTGCCCGTCACATACACACATGCCTCATGTACCTCCTCTCCCCCTCCGACAACCCTAGGCAGCCAAACAAGAGGAATGGGAAGAGAAGACTAAATTAGCGAACCAGTTCCGCGCTCTCGAGGAAGACGAGATCATGTTTCTCGATTCTGTCAGGGAACGACAGGAACTGGAGGAACGCGAGCGCAAAGAGCGAGATGGTGAAGAGCTGAAAAGTTTTCGGGAGTAAGATTTTAATTTATATGCATCATGCACCCCCTCTATCACATACTCACACCCGTGAGTTATCCAGAGCCGTGGCCGCAAAGGTGATTGTCAAACCTCCACCATCCGTGCCTGCGACAGAGCCAGTGTCAGCCACACCAACGAAAACTGTGTCAGTGCCCGCAAAGAAGCCAGCAAAGGCATCCCTTAAGGGTGTCATAGTGAAGAAGAAATCAAAATCTGCTCCCGAAGCAAAGTCACCCCCAGACAGCGCAAAAGCTAACAAGGCGAGTGACGACGGTACATCTCCAGATCCGAAGCGTCGAAAAGTTGCAGTGGAGTCGTGATTTTTCTTATGTCAAACTAGAGTATCCCCGCATATATGAAAAGCGAATCTGCTATATGTGCTATTTATTATATATTGCCACGAACCGGCAATCTGTACACGCAATCAACTTTATCTACGTGTGACAGGACTTGGCGTCGGTGTCCATCGCACACGGTTCAAGTCACTGTTCTTCCTGCTCTCCCAGCCTGCCGCTCTTCCCATCGCTTCTGCCCGCCTTGATGCAGCCGTGCCCATCGTTGTCCGATCGAGCAGCCTTTTCGCTGCTGGCGTCAGCGCGCCCGATGCCTCTGCGCGGCGTGGTGTCCATGAAGGTGGGGGCATCTCGCCCTTTTTGCGCGAGAAACCAGTGCCCAGTAAGGTCGCTTTTGCACGCAAGCTCTTCGCAGCAGAAGAAGAAAGCTTGTGCGATAGTACTTCACGCTTGGTCGGCGCGTTTATGTGGAAGGGTGTGCTGGGCACCGGTATCGATGCCTCGGCAGGGTCATCAGATTGAGATAGAATGCGAGGTGTTCCTGCCAGAGTCCCCCAGGTCATAAGTTGGTTGACGGCCGCTGGACCAAGTTCGGACGGTGTAGGGGACGGAAGTGAAGGAACATATGAGAAATTGTTCACGCCAGGCGACCTTGGTCTGTCTGCAAGTCAAGGGTCAGTTCCCCTGCGCGCGCGCGTGTACAATCGAGTAAAGGGGACGCACATGGGGTGCCGGCGATTGCATTATCGACACGGCTTTGAGTAGGGCTAGGCGGTTCAGACGCTGGCCAAGACGAGGACATGCCTTCGTCTTGTTCCGGGAGTCGAGTATTGCCATGCTTGACGGTCTTTGGGGGGCCCTTTGCGGGGGTGCTCCTATTTGATGAGCTCGACAGATCGTAGGGAGACACGTCCACTCCCGGCGAGAACATCAAGGAATTCCTCGCTCGAAAAGCCCATCCATCCACGCCTGCAGGCCTAACGTCCTTCTTCGGCGCCATAACATCCACCACCACCTCGTCCACCGCATCCTTCTCCTCCTCCCGATGCACGACGGCCACTTCCTTCCCAGCAGAACGCTCTGCATCGTCGTCGTCACCACCTTCTCCCTCGCCTGCATCGTCATCGTCACCCTGTTCTCCCGCCTTCCTTTTCCCCTTCCCCTGCTCCTCACCCTGGGCGGTGATGAGCCCAGCAGGGACAGGAACCTCAATCCTCAACCTCTCTCTAACCCCCGCACTCTCCGGCATCTCAATTAACGCTCTCTCCCTAGCCTCGAGCGCCTTCATCCTCTGAGCCTCAACGCGCCTCTGTGCATCCCACGCCCACCCATACTTCTCGCGCCGCCGCGCATTCTCCTCATGCAGGATCTCCGTAAAACTCGAATTATCCTCGGACGTATAGCGCGCCTGGAAACCGTCCAGACTCATATCCGTATCATAGCGCGCACGTTTGGCAGAACCAGAGGCAGCAGCACCAGAGTCCGAGCGCTCGCGATGATGCATAGGCGTATCGGAAGGACCGGCGCCATAGGGTGTTTCGGAGGGTGTTTGCCAGGGACGTGCAGATTTTACGGTGGCAGTGATAGATTCGAGGTTGCGAACGCTGGCACCTATTAATTGCGGATCGCGGGTTTCGAGAGCGTCGAGGTAGGAATTTGTGGCATCGAGGTGTACAAGGGAGGGGAAGAAATCGCGGGCAATGATGTGTGAAAGAGCTGCTGTATATTCGTCTTCATCTAGGACTGTTTGACGGTTTAATGATCGTTTCGGGGCTGCGGTAGAATTCGATGAAGAGGGATCTGACATGATGATGATGTACCTTTAACAACCAGTCTTCACTCTCGCGGCCCGCTTTTCCGGCTGCAATTTAAAAGGCATAAAAAGGGGGGCGTATCTCATTCTCTACTACGAAATAGTATCATAACACAATGGGATCTCCAGCTACGTCGT
>QFDX01006420.1:2150-31078 GCA_003315875.1 Lactifluus piperatus | reverse complement strand
AGCTATCTTCGCCGCCCGTTACATTAGATGAAGAGTAGTCTTATATTCAAGAAAGCCTGTAACTAGCCGGCACAAGGGTGCTACCATAATAGACGAACAATAGAGAACATGAGGCTCAGGGAATGAAAGAGAATGAAAGAGAATCTGAGGTCTACAGGGCACGCATCGAGAACAAAGGAAAAGTGAAGATGCACGGTTTCAAGGTCAGCGAAGGACCTGACCTTACACTACTGTACTAGTGAGCATATGACATCTACGTCTAGGCCCGCCGAGCGAGTACATTCCGTGACCCGTCATCCACTGGCAGCTCTGTCGTCCTCGTGCCGTTCATTCACTGTCCCACTTAGTTGTCTTCCTGTTTATTTGCCGCTTTGCCGCGAATCATGCTCTCCATCCCCACTCAGTTATTTATCCCAAAGTGCAGTCCCGTCTTGAGATGAGCCGTCGGACTTGGTATTCGAGTTGTAAAAATGCCCACAATATATGCACGTTTTGACGACTCCGCATCGCCAGCACCTTTTCACAATACACTATTGGGGGTCCCTCGCATGGGAGTACTTGGAGGACTCAGGGCCTATGCAATTCTCTATTCTCTTGGGAATTGCGAATCTCATGTCGCTAGTTAGGCTAGTAAGGATTCGTGGGAGAATCAAGTTGTGTAACGTGTTCGCGTCGTGTTCAAGTTTTGACCACCGCCTTCTGCAACCTGGTATTACACACACGGCCCTTTCCACTCGACATATCTACTTCCATATCTGTTGGCTTTTGCGTTTACAATGTCCTCGTTTTCGGCTATGCCTTCTACCCCACCTCGAATGGACAACCCAACACCAACACGAACCCGCCTCCTCGACACGCCATGGAGCAAAGGCACGAGTAGTCTCTCTGAATTGAGCAAGAAACATACCCAGAAAGACTATGAGCCTTATCTCCAAATGGACCTGAAAAATGCGGAGTTGATATCGTTCGAAGAATTCTTGGAGCATATATTGTGTGTCTCCCTGGCGGAATGGGATCTTCAGGGGCCACCTAGTCTCGACAAGATCGACAGCTTGGGACGATACAAAGCCTTTCTGGAGCGCTACACAACGGCGATCGGCCACGAGGAAGTGAACCTCTATCATCCCTTCACTGAACTAGTCAACCATGTAATGGAGCTGTTGCGTGGCAAGGAAGAGTTCGTCGTGCAGTTTTGCCGGAACGACCCAATCATTGTCAAAGGTTCCTACGCACGGCGAAAGGCTGATTGTGCAGGCGTTTACAACAATGGTTTGCACCAAGGCGAAAGGGGAGGTGTTGATAATCTCTCTAAAGATGGGCCTGCTGGGAATGCTTTCGTTTGGGCCGACCTGGTATCATTTTTGGAATTCAAAGTCAAGCCGTCGAGAGCAAGAAAGACTTTGCAATCGGAAATAACAGGTCTAGCTTCAAGTACGCTCCGTTGTCCCGTTTGTGTTATAGTAGGCTAATCAATGGTTTGTCTGCCACTAGTATCATTCGACGCGGAAACGTCCCACACTCAGTCCACAAAAAGTCGCTCCAAGACTACATCCAAACGCGTAACTAGACCTCGTGCTTACGCTCCAAGCTCATCAGCCAAGAGGGTGGCGCCAACTGGCCGTGACTCGGATGTCCTGACTCGGAAGCGTGCGAAAACGAGCTCTGGGCACTCTAGTCTCATATTCAGCGTCCAGGAAGAAGATCTACAGATACAGTGCGCAAGTTATGCATCAGAACTGCTATCACATGGCGGCTTACGAAACTATGTTGTCGCAGCTGCCATAACGGATCGAACCATCGAGCTGCTGTATTATGATCGCTCTATCATCGTTAAATCATCTCCCATAGACATCGACGCCAACCACTCGAGTTTTATAGCCATGCTGTACGGCTTTGCAAAGCTTACCCCCCCTCAGTGGGGTTATGAACCGCTCGTTGAACCTCCTCACATCTCTCGCCTCCCACTTTTAGACCCAAGCCTCGATAATTCGCTTGACATCCTCAAAGGTCAGAGGATCAAACTATGCGGCGACGAAACCGTCCTCGAGTTAGGGACCACCGTACACCACCAGCATGGCCTCATCGGTCGTGGCACCTGGGTGGTCAGAGCGGTCTTACCAGAAACGGACAGCCAACGCGGCGATGGGGCATCGGATGGAAAAGTCATTGTCAAGCTGAGCTGGTCACCAAAGTCGAGGGAATCCGAAAATATAATTGTCAACAAAGCTCGTAGCCATGCGAAAATGGGAGCGGATCTTTGGGTCCTTGATCACCTCCCGAATGTACTGCATGCGCGGGACATCGATCGAACGTCCGAAGAGCCCATCAAGGGCCTGATGAAGCTCCTCGGCGATAGATACGAGCCACGTGTACTGCGGCTTCTTGTCCTAGAGGAGCTTGCCCCGATCACAGAGCTCGCTACCGCACCGAACCTGGCGAAAGCCTTTCGAGATATTTTTTACTGTAAGTGATCGGACTTTTTTTGACGATGATAACCTTAACCCCTCTACAACAGGCTACGAGTGGCTCTACACGAACCTACGCATTTTGCACCGTGACATCAGTGTTAACAATATGATGTACCGCATGAAGGACGGCGTCGTCTGTGGGGTGTTGAACGACTATGATCTTGCTATTTTCGAGTCGGACAACCGCAGAGCTAGCTCAAAGACACGGACCGGTACCCAGCCGTTCATGGCCATCGATCTTCTGGGGCATCCAACCGATCGACAGATTCGGCACCAATACCGTCATGATCTGGAGTCCCTGATCTACACCCTTGTTTATATCACAGCGCGATACCACGACGGCCAAGAGATAGACGATCCGCCGTTGAAGGATTGGGTCAATTGTCAAGGAGTAGATTTAAAACACGTGAAGAAAAGCTTTCTAGATTCTGACAAGCTACCGGACAGAACGCAGAAATTCTCGCCATTCATCAGATGGATTACACATTTGAGGAAAGCGTTGTTCGCAGGTCTTAATGCCCGTAGATCGCATGAACTAGAGGTTGAGGCGGGGGTAACTGCGCAGGCCACAGAATGTACCAATTTTGACCAGTTCGATGACGAGACGCTGGGTGGCCACTTCTCATTTGATGCATTCCGTCAAATTCTACGAATGGATCTAGATGTTCCTGGATGATTTATGGGACTGTTATGTGTATATGTTTTTAGTAGAAAATCAAAGCACTTTTTTGAGAATGAGTGTATATGGAAAGTTTGCTATTTTTTTTTTTGAATCAGCATTTGTATTCTGTAACATGAACATATACGTCATGTACATATACTCACTGTATTTTACCCCATCTTTCTCTCCCCTTGCTACTCCATTCTCTCCCTCTCCCCTCTCATGCCGATGAATAACATTGACCCTAGCCTCATCCAATATGAAGTGCTGACTCCAGTACAAGAAATACAGCTAAGTAATAGATTTAGGTTCTTCCTGAGCCACTAAAACTCACTATACTAGGAATATTGCCTATCGCGAGTGGATAGAAAAAAACCTGAATGGCCTTGAGGCCAATTTCAAGAATTTACAAAACCCAGTCAAAAGCTTATTACTGTAATGTACGTCATATTGAATTGCCAGAAACCCACACTCAAGCATCTTTACTCCGATGCCATACGCCCACTTGCAAAGACAAGTCAACTCAATTCGGTTTAGCAATCACTTTCACCCTCAAGTCTCCTGGACCCACGATCCACAATGTCTCCAACTTTGAATTCCTATAGTTGCCCCCCAGCCCCGACGATTACTCCCACAACCGACGATTATTGACCCATTAGTGCCTGTGTTGCCCATCAGTGTCGATGATCCGTTCATTGTCAGTCTTTTTCCCCTTGAATTCGTTGTCCAAGTTCTCATTCATAAGTTATCTCTTCCTGACAGTGCCACACACCTGCCCCAAAGAACGCTCAGCTTCCTCGCCTCATGTCCCCGGTCCGCATTCATCACCAAGCGCTCCCTGGTTTGATCTTATGCAAAGAACTGGTATGGAAGATGGGCAAAATAACGATACAGTGTTCTCTGTTGCTCTGTCTCTTTGACGTACCAGGAGTCTTGGGTTGCTGGAGGTTTTTACCCATTCCATTCAGACTTTACTTCGGCCGTCGTATCGCGCGTGGGCGAAAAACGTTTCGTTTATTCACTGACGTACGTCTGCTCGCTATTTGCACGAGGCCCGTTGTTGCGAGAGTAACGGAAGCCGACGAAAGCAAGCGACTTTCTTTTCGCATTCGCTTATCGCGAAAGGCTTGTCTAGACATACGAGGAATTGTCGGTAGGGAACACGAGGCATCGACGGTAGTGGCATGGTTCGATTTAGGACTGCAGTAGGATAATGATTTGGGTTGCAGGATCGCGTAACCTTAAACCGACTATCTGAGTACGAGTAGTATCAGACGTGGATTCGGATTCATGCAATGTGTCGCGGACACTAATGGTGAAGTTGAAGCTTGCAGCGACGCAAATACATCGCATTGATCGATTTGTGATCTACAGTATAATTCTTCGGATGGAACCTCTTTCATTAAATCAGTGATTGGACCATACTGTATTCAATTGGGATCAGCTGGGATAAATTTACTTATATCAGAATCTCTTGGAATTAACCGTGATAAAATCTATTCAACCGGGCTTTCAAGTTCTGTAAGTTAATTATTTTTCTATTTACGTATGAGGGTCAAACTCGGATACGGGGTTGCCGTCCTGCAAAGCTGGGCCCGAAGGAGACGCCAATATACGCCAAATTGGCTGACTGAGACTACTATATGCTCCAAGGAAGCCACAGTGTCGGCGGCGAGGGCAATGCTATATTAACATTAGCGTCCAATGTTCAAATTTCAGAAAGATCCCAAGGGCACCAGGTACACAGAGCACACAATCGCACGGAAGCGCAGGGGAAGGGGCTTGCTCAGTATTGGATGAGCCTACCACTCCTTTTCGACTTGGTGATGGTACGAACAACTCTAGCTCTCCGTTGCTCAGCAGAATCGGGGCTGTCTCATACGTCTCAGAAGGGTGGATTGGGAAACTCATGCTACTATCGTCTAAATGGCCCAAAGTGATGGTCGCCAAAGGTTCTGTAGCACCGACACAAGTCGCCTCGACGTCTACATTAGGTTTGGAGAGTATGACGTGGCCAGAGTTTAGCACGGTGTCTGCGGAATTAGACCGAGTATCGGGGTTTTGTGCACAGTTACCCAGCTCATTCAAAGTCGCGTGCAAAGTAGGATTAGATGGCGAGCAGGGGCTGAGATGATACGAGTCCGTCATTGCGGGTGCAGAACCGACAAGTCGTATATGGCGTGCGCGTCGACGATAGAACCAGCTGCTGACGGTGGAAGGGGCGAGTCCTCTGTGGAGAGCCCATTGGCGACGAGATTTTAAAGATGGAATGCGTTGGTCGCGGCCCCAAATGATAAGCAAGTCACGGAGATCTTCTTTTGTAAGACGCTTCCGAACCGTGACTTGAGGAGAGTGAGGGGGGGTAGTGGAAGTCATTGTATGAGAGAGGTGGGAATGTATGCATTTGCGTAAAAAGGGGTGTGACAAGATCACATGACATGTGACGTGATTGGCAGGGAGACACGGGGTGTGCCTGACCGGTGATGACGGAGACGGATGAGATGACAACATGGCACACAAGCTGTTCTCACTCCCAAATGGTTTACCAGCGTCATTTCATCTTTATCACTTTCAGAACCAACAATTAACAATAAAATTAGAGGTCAGATTTCCCCCCCCTTCTCTCTCTTTCCTTTCATAATCCCTCGACAACAGCGTCACGGCGCTCAAATTACAGACAACGCAGACGCTGCAGATGTAATCCTTACCACAAGCCGAGATGAATACAAGATCTTGAAAGACAGATATGCCGTATCACCTAGGACCTATGTACACCTCTCAGGTTTTGTGGATAGATGCATCCATTCTTCTCGCTTCCAGCTAGCACCTCCCGTCAACACAGGCGTGCCTGGTCGCAGACTTGGGTCACGGTAAGCACTTTACAAGCATCTTCGTCCCCTTCACTAATGAAATATAGTCGAACCGAGTTCACCGAGGAAGATGATGAGCATCTATGTCAATATATAGCTGAAGTACTCCCTGACCAAGACGAGGGCGGGCGCACTGGTCATTTTATATACTTAGATTTGATGCGTCGTGTGAGTTATATGTTGTTCGCATCCCTCAAACTTCTAATTTTCCCATTCAGGCGGACGAATTCGGTCAATACACCTGGGCACGCCGCCACACAAAGGATGCTTGGCGCGAGCGGTATCGCAAGAATCGGCCTCGATTGGACAAGCGGATCGCTGATATTGCTAAGGACAACCCTGCTGCTCCCAACGAGAAAGGTCGATATAAGAGCAGGAGATATGGGAGGGCCGTTCGGGATGATGAATTGAATGCCGACGATGACATGGTCGATTACGAAAGGGGAGACTCGGCCACAGATAACGAGGATGGCCCAGTTCATAGCAAGAGAATACAAGCTCAGCGTCAAGAAGAGGAAGATGATGACGATGGAGAGCAATCTGCAGCACACCGTCCAGAAGCAACCCCTCCTCAGCGCAAGCAGGACCCAAGTCCTGGTGAAGAGGAAGAGGCAGAAGAGCAAGCTGAAGTATCACAGCCTAAACCACGTCCTCGCACCAGGGCAGCTACGCGACAAAGTCTCACCTTGCGTGTCGAAGTACCTACGCCTACGCCGAAGAGACGGAAAACAGTCAGCCTGTCATCCCGCTCAACCTCATCCTTCCTTCGACATTGACCAAATTTTGATCCGCAGGGCGCGCCACAAGTAGTGGAGAAAAGAGTCGACGGTGGTGTTGATGACCAGCCCGTTGAAGAACCCGGACCATCGTCCTTCGGCAGGTCTCAAGGCAGGAGGAAGCGAGCAGCGCCCAAGGCTCGGCCATTAGTGGTCTCCCGTTCGCCTCGCCAAACGCGTGCCCGTTCACGCGTGAACCCGGTCGATTCACCTCAAACTACGCCTGCTGCTCCCCGCACCATCTCAAGGGCAAAAGAAGCTGCTGCTGCTTCCGCCACCACCTCATTAGAGCACGTCACAGAGTCCCAAGTTGTAGATGAATTCAAAGCCCACTCGGATGATGAGGGTGACATGCATGAGGTGGAGGCTGACTTGCAAATTAGTATTGAGTCCCGAGGTGTGTCACAAATTACACCTGCCTCTCCTGACAAGGCGGCATTTGCTGCACTAGGAAACTCATCTGCGAATGCTCGAGCAGATAACCTCAGCGCTGGTGACCCCCAGACCCTTCAACGTCTTCAGGGTGCGCCGCTCCACACACCTGTAGCGGCCGATTCCGGCGACGACCAAGATGAGGACGACTCTGACGCCGAACTCCTCGCACATGTTAGAAAGTTAGACGTCCGCGTGAGGCCGCTGCCCACAACCAACCGGGACAGGGGCGACAAACTTAACGACGGCTCTACAAAGGAGATCTTCCCATCCCAAGGCACCCGCGCTGCGTTCATGGTACAAAAGGAGAGTGCACGGAAAATCGCCCGGCACCGCAGTTGACCTTCCTTGATTTGTCTTTGAGCTCTTGAAGTCCGTCATCTCCATGTTATCATATTGTAATATCACTGTGTTGTTACCACCCTAACTTCCAATTGCATTTCTCGTTACATATTTGTGGTCACTCATTACTCCTAGCTCACTGACTCTTAGATCTGCTCTTGTTCTTGTGAGTTGGTGCATCTAATAGTAACGGTCGACCCAATGACGTATAGATAGGAATGCAGATTGGTGCGCGGTCGTGGTTTGGTTCATTGTATCTGTCTGTCCTCAACTCCTGATAGCCCGGGTAGCTCATTTCACCTATCCTTGCTCTACGCCCTGCAGGTATTTCTGTACTGTACATCAACAAATACGGCGTAAAGTTTAAAAGGGCAGGTAGGATAAAGCCGCCAAGATGCAGTACCTAAGGTGAGTCTGTGACGTTGATTCGATTCACCTGTTGGGTGTTCCTACAGGTATCTAAGGGTTCGTGCCAGGCGGGGGTTCGTCTCCCCCGGTACGTGCTTCGGTGCGAGCACTCCTGCACAATACAGATGTTATTAGGGATGAAACGACCGGTGGCCCACCGCAAGTAACACTCACGGATGGTTGACGAAACTCTCCGGGCCACTGTAGATGAGAAGATCGTAGAGCAGGCTCGCAACGAGTCCACCGCAGCACGATCCAATTATCGGCCCCCAGATCCAGTATTGGTGACGAAACGTGAAGACTGCCCGTCCCGGTAAAATTGGTGTTAGTCCTCTAATTCTATCAAGCTTGCACGAACCTTGCGTTCCGTACCCGACCATTGCGGTCATGACGCGTGGTCCAAGGTCACGCGCGGGGTTGATGGCATAGCCTACGCGTACGGACGACGTCAGCCCGCCGCTGAGGTAGACGTTAGGCCAGAGGTGGGACATACCAGTTTGCATCCCGAAAGATGCGCCTATTACTAGAACGAGGATAAAGATAACCAGAGGGATGAGGCTGGGGTGCAAAGCGCTGTTACGCTTATCGGAGACGGCGAACACGACAAACACGAGGATGAAGGCGCCGACAAACTACGTAGGTAAGATTGAAATGGCTTCAACAAATATGTCCACTCGCAAGACAGAGAAGGCGCTTACTTCGTCGAAAAAGCAGTTGGCCGACGACACATAGGCCAGCTAGTCGAAAGGAACGCGTTCTGTGATGACAGAAAGAAGGAGAAAGTAGAGAAACAAACTGGGTAGGTCGAAAATAGACCAGCACTCTTCAATGTGCGCTGACCGTTACCACCCTCGAAGATATTGATGGCTCTCGAGTAATTTGCGTAAACGACCAGCGCGCCTAGCCATGCTCCAATGAATTGACCGATGATGTAGGAAATTGCCTTAATCCATGGAAGTCCTCGGAAGACAGCCATGCTAAGTGTTACCTAGCAGACAGAACACGAACATATAAGAGATTGCATGTATCCGGTACGATTGATGGAAAACATACTGCGGGATTAATGTGACCACCAGAGATGCCAACAGAAATCCACACGCCCAGTGCCGCAGCTGATAAAGCGAAGCGCCAGGTTAGCATAAGACTAAGACTAAGGGCATTCGAGTCTACAGACCGCCACCCCAAGCGACGTTGAAGCCGAGGTAACTGCCCTTGGGAGAGGGGGAGACTTCCTGATCCGCGCTAAGTGCAAATTGGCAGTTCACACCAGTCCCAACCATGATGAAGACCATAGTCCCGAGCATTTCCGCTGCCGGCTCCCTAATCTTTTCGCTAGTGTAGGAATGAGTATCACTTCTGTAATACCACGTGAGTGCGTACTGACCGTAATTTTACCCACTGGCTTGGATGACGAGCCAAGGACACCACTTGATGTTCAGAGAAGGCATCCTCCGGCAGTGATTGATCCTTTTGTATAGCACCTACTTCTTCATCCCTTCTGGCGTCGAGACGACCTTGACGGCCAATTCTTCTCGGAAACTGAAAGGGTAAGTGCATAGAGAAGGTTGAAGTGCTTAAAGAAGACACATGGCGTAAATTATATACGTTTGTGCATGAATTTGACGAATTTGACTCGGGACGAATTTGACAAGTAAGCGCCGATGATCGATGATCGGCCGCGCTTTAGACGCACCGGTTTTGGCTCCAGCCATTGCATTCCCAGGTCGACATCAGGTCAGGTCTGTCAACTATCGCCTGGATATGCTAGCGACTGCAAACGCCATGGCCAGGTTGCGGGAATGTCACGCCGAATCAGGTTCGCGGAGGTATTCGACCATTTCTATTATTTAGACCTATAATTATATTGGGGTGTCGTGTCAGGGCTCATGAACCCCTTTGTACCTGTATGTCACACCAGGTGGATTATGGTCGTGTAGCCTAGAGGCCGCCGATGGTATTAGGTCATTCCAGTGGTAGCGGCGCGGCGGTTAGCTTACACTTTCAATATTGTGCTATGCAATGGGTGTGCAACAAGTCATATAGTGTATACGCGTATGGAGATTAAGATCCAAACAAGAGCGGTAACATAAATATAATGGGATACGCATTTACGAACAGAGGTGAACATAAGGGAGGGTCTCAGTACGAACCACGAGACAGCGATGCATATCAGGACTAGCGCGCTCCTCGGTGCGTCAGCCACCACTGGACTCCTACCACTGCCATGGTCCCTTGGGACTCGGGTTAGTGGGACATCTGGTCCATGAATGACATGAGTACGTGGGGATTCTGTGATTTCAATCGCCGCGCGACGAGTTGAGCGGAAATCGGCAGGCCAAGAAGCCTTGACGGAGCACTGGCCGAATAGCGCAACTCCACTTATGTCCCTCTTATGGGGATGAGTAGACATTATATAAGAGGTGTAGATCGTGTGGTGGGTTGTATAAGGGTATTGTATACTTCTAGTAGCGGAATTCTAGCTCAAGAACGCGAATAGTTGGCTGTCCTGGTTATACATAAGAGTGCTGGTATTTGTTATGCGTTGGCCCTGGACAATCTCTAAATAACTATTGATGAGAAGCGTCATCGATACCTAGAAGTGGAATGTACTAGCCTTAGGAGGAAATTTCCTGGGCGTGTGTGCCTCGAGGCTGAACGTTCCACTAGGGCGCCGGCTCGAGATGGTTTCACTGAAGTTTCTGAGACAATGATCCATCGCTTCTTGTGTAGCTTTCCTCAACGCAACTGCCAGGTCATAAGCGTAAAATGCGATACTGTTGCGCAGCGAGAGCCAGGCATATATGGTCAACATGGTGTGCAATGTCTCGAGTGCTGCAAGGTCCTGCCTCGGCTTGTGCGGTGCTTTATTAGCTTGCTTCGCCGCGAGTACTTGCTCCAGGGTTGTCAACAACCCGGCGTCGAGTAACATCTTACGCAGGTCGACCGAGAGCTTCTTGCGGTATGTCTGGAACATTTGACCGATGAGTACTTTGCATTGGTCGTCCATCGAGGGGAAAGGACATTGCAGCAGCAAGGTGCGTTCCGCGAACGTCAAGTCTTGGCTAAACGAGTCGATGTAACGCGTCAATTCGGCCTCCTTCGCGCTCGGATCCATCACGGCCATAGTCGGAGGGAGTACTGAGCAGAATAGGAGGGCATCACGCACAGTCGTGGCAGTTGAGCCCTGCGGAAGTGCCTCGAAGGTGTTCATGATCGTGGCCGTGGTGGATCCAACGCGTGCAAAGCGGAGGGATTCTGGCTTTGCGTCCATGGCCGCCTTGAGAAGCGGAAGATCGGATGGCTCAAGCGTCGTGACTACGCCGCTTTCCACTCCCATTCCGTAGCGACCGGCACGACCAGCAATCTGCTTGACCTGAGAGGCCTCTAGAGGAATTTCCATCCACCCGTCCCATTTGCTCATGGTCTCAAAAATGATCCGCCGAATTTTTCTTCTCATCGAAGTCAGCAAAGAGTACAGTCTGAGGGGGAAGGCTCACATGTTAAGTCCCATTCCAATGGCATCGCTTGCGACCAAGACATCAAATCCGCTACTGGAATTGTTGAACAGCGCCGCTTGCTCTGCGCGAATCTCCGGCGGCAATCTCCCATAAACGACCGCACAGCGGAGACCGGTTTTCTCCTCGATCTCCTTTTTCAAGTTGAAAATGTTGGAACGTGAAAATGTGACAACACAGTCACCCTTCCGGATGCGAGTCAAGTCACGCTCAAGGCTTTGCGGGGCAACCACAAGGGGCGATAAACGTTGGTAGCGATTGACGATGAGTTCGTCGCCCGTGATCTTAGCGAGAGCCTCGATGATCGGGACGGCGCGTTCCTCACCGCATAGGTGTAGCTCCTCCGCCGCGGACCCCAGCACGGCGGCTGTCCAGGCCGGGCCACGTTGCGAGTCTGCAATCATCTGAATTTCATCAATAACGACAACGTCATATCGCCTGTCCAGGGAGAGCATCTCGACGGTGCAACTATAGAGGGTCGCGCCTTCTACACAACGTCGTTCGTCACCAGTAAGCAGGCTACAGGGGCGAGCGAAAAGCTGATTGCCGTGTTTGAGTACAGCGCGCGAAGTTCCCGGCACTTGCACGTCAAAGTTTGAGGTCTCGTCCGCTTCGTAGTGGTCAGTAGCTTCTGATCCCAAAGGTACAATTTGTCCGGTGTTGAGTCGTTCAAAAACTTCGTGTGCGAGAAGGCGGAGGGGCCCTCCGTATGCGCCGACGTGTGCTGCGGCAAGTGTCCGTAGAGCCATGTGGGTCTTCCCGCTATTGGTCGGTCCGACGTGGAGAATGAGTTTGCGGCGCATGCTGCGGGCTAGCGGGAAGCTGTCCGCGATACGTGTGAAGTCCACAGCCGCGCGCAATCGTGTCATCCGGTGCAATGTATTCCTGGAGATAACTTGTTCCACAGACTTCTTGCGATGTGGGTCAGTTGCCCAGATATACATGAAAGACGTCAGAGCCTGATCTATGGCGAGTTTTTTTGAGGGAGAAGATAGATCATGGGATAGACGTGCTAGTTGAGAGGGGGTTTTCTTTCCGAGTCCGATAGAATCACCGTTCTGAATGTCGCGCTCGAAGGCTGATAGGAGTCCAGGCAGTTCACGTTGCGGTATGCCAAAGCGGAGAAGGCGGTGCTTTACTCCAACCTTTGTTATCCAGGATGGAACCTCGCGCTGAAATAGTTGCGTAAGTTTATCGACGTGCGTCGTAGCTGGCAGAGAAGAGTTGGACATGGGAGAGAGTTTTGGGGTAAACCTGCCTCCTTGAAATAGACTAGTAGCATATTTGCGGAGAAGAGTTTTTCTGTATGTCCCAAAGATGAACTGTTCTCTGGTCCAAAAGAGGTGCCTCTGCATAACAACTTTGAACTTTTGAAGGGGTTCTAGGTCAAGTCAAGGGTGCAGGGTCACGTGTTTGCATTCGTCTCTGCCTTGTCACCGTTCCGTTCCGTTCTCTTCACATTCACTCAAATGGCATCAGTTGCTCCTTCACGACTTGCCGCGTTAACACGTCTCCGCAGTGTCATCTTCCAAACATCGTATAACCCGACATCCCAACGTACCGGATCTAAATACCTCAAACGCCGTCTTCTAGGGCCCTCAATGATGGACTACTATCCATATCAACTCTCTATCTCTGCTATCAACAAGGAGTTTATTGGCTTGGACTTGGTGGATGAGGATGAGGAGCAGCGACTTCAGGACGTAGCGGACAAGAAGAAACGAGGCAAGGGCGCACCAAAGAAGGCCAAGTCTGCGGGTTAGCATATTTGCCTCTGTCTTTTCTTCACAAACTCATCCTCCTTACAGCCGACAGTCGCCGTGCACAAAGAAAGCGCTGACGGTCCCTTGACTGTTTTGGTTTTCACAGTCGCATGTAAAAGTCATTACAGCCTTGTTACATATAATCGTATATTGTTTCTTCCATGTCATTATCACTTTCGCGGATTTCTTCCTCGTCTCCCTCTATGCCACCGACACCCCTGTCTATCCCTCCCTCAGCTGAGCCCCAATCCGGTAGGCGCGCCAGCAGCTCTTCTTCATCGTTGCCCTCGTCCAATCCAAGCTCATGCAGTTTGGTAAGCGTCCGGTGAAAAGCCTCGTGAAAAATATTCTGGTGACCTAGCCGCCGCATGTCATGAACGAGGCTGTCCTCGTCATACTCGTCTTTGTCTCCCATCCAGCCTTCCAATGCACTTGCTCCCATAATTAGCAAGCTGTACACGCGTGTGCAGTCCGTCGGCGTGGGGGGCAATGTTATCTCGAGGAGATGTTGAGGTAATTCCACGCTGTCGCCTGTCACTGGGTCCCACGCCTGCTTACACAGTATCGAAAGCCAGCCGCGGTCGAGCAGATCTAACCACTCCAGAAGCGGGGCCAGGTCTATGTTCTCAGTGGTGTACCCGGGTATGTCCTCAAATGCTGTGCTTGTAAGACGCAACAAAAGCGAGATCCGCAGCATTCCGGACGGGGTGATAGGTGGGACTTGCAGGGTCAATGAAAGCAAATTTCGCATCGCGGCAAGGTATGCTCGAAGAGTGTGAAGTTTAGATACGGGTTCATGACTGTAATATGAGCGTGAGAAACGATACGCAGAAGATATCACAGACGCTGACCGCCTGCTGTACTCTTGATGAATTTCTAAGTATTTCTCGTCAAGATAATTCAGAAGACGTCGCTCTTGTTGCCCGTTGAGTGGATGAGTTCGGATGCTTGCTGATGTCATGGCCGTGGCCAATATCAAAAAGGGTCTACGGGGGACACGGCGCACCTGAGCGACAGATGACACGCCCCGATCTCCTAAGACTAACTCGGTGAGTCCTGCCAACTGCGGAATTGCTTCCCTGGCTGGTCAAGGGCTGATTACTCCAAATCTAATCACGGCTTACGCCGCGAGAGATGATGGACACCAAAGTTTTCCGGAGGGGACGGTCTTGAACTCAGCGCTCAAGCACGTGGGTCCGTTGCGTGAACATCACCCCGCATTCCCACGTTGGGCCACTACAGCCGTTGCACCACTGTGCAAGCATAAATATAGAAACATAAATAGGATATATTGCAATGCTATTTGTCGGTCTTGAGTGATTCAATGAGTAAACATACATCAATAAAGTCCCACTTTCCTTTTCGACGGCCACTGCCAGTTCATCGTCCAGCAACGACAGTCCCACCCTGTCCCACGGTTTCACCGTCTCCTTTTCTTTCATCGTGCGGTGCCTCGTAACAACGCACTCGCCGCAAAACACATGACTAACACCTCTTCAGGCTCAAAGCGTCCATACGACGGCCCCACAGACACTGAACGTGGGAAGCGGTCTCGCGATTCTGAAACCAGAGATTGGAGGGATGCTCGCACCTCGGGAAAATCTCACAGCACGCGGGACAGGCATGCTTCAGACGGCCGCTATCGACCTGATCATAGTCCACGACGGGACCGTGATCGTGATCACCGAGCTAGGGACGATAGAAGGGAACGAGACGATAGACGGGTTCGGGATAGGAGAGATACCGACCGACATCGTGACCGCAGATACGACGACCGTGGAAAGCGTTCTTCGTATCCCGACGGGCGCCGGCATCCTACTCCTGAATCTCCCCGCCTCCCATCTAATGGTTCATCCCGCCCTCGAAGGACACCCGATTCCGATAGAGAAGAGGGCGAGTGAGTGTCATCCATGCGTATCTGGTGACTATTTGTGTCCCTGACATGCATATACCTAGGATATCTCCTCACCCCGCGCGCGAGTTACCAGCTTCTACGAAGACACCTACAATACTAGACTCTAACCCTCCTCAAAGTGCATCTTTAGCTGATCCTGCACTTACCACACAACCTGAGCTAGAGCTTGAGCTTGCCACGTCACCTGTTCCAATGCAGGTGGCCCTCGCTGCACGCCGCGCCAAACGGCAGGCCATTCTCGCCAAGTATGCTGGCGTCGCAAGTGTCAACACGACAGAAGCGAGCCCTAGTCCGGGGCCTAGCAGTGCGGTCCAGCCGCCGCCTCCGTTCGCCGTTGTTTCTGATCCCCAGTCTCAGCATCACAGCATTATCGGAGCGAATGGTATGGTATCGCCCCCCCGGGGCCCATCGCGTGAGTCCTCTCATACTCTCGTTTCTTCCCCGATATATGTGAACACTGTAACTCCAGAACGCCGAGGGTCTCAATCTGCGTCGCCTACCCCTGACGTCTTTGAACTTGCTAAAGGGGGCGAGGAAGAGGGCGCCCAAGCCGAGGCCCAGGAGCAGGCGAAACGTGACGGCGCACGGGAGCAGGTGTCCGCCGCAGACTATGATCCCAGTCTGGATCGCCGGGAAGATGAGCAAAGGCGAGTCCGTGGTGCCAACGAAGAGCTAAATCAAGAGGTTGAGGTGATAGAGGGGGAAGGAGAAGGAGAGGAGGACGACGTGGATGATATGTTTGCTGTCTCCATGGTGGACAAGAAGAAAAAGGTCCGGAAGGTGAAGAAAGTTGTTGTACGTTTCATTTTCGTCATTTGACTGTAATCTCTCTGATTTTTGTGGTCAACTTAGAAGCCAGCCTTGCCTGCCCTCATTACGACAACCTTAGATACTGCTGCAGACTCTGAAGGCTACTACCAAGTTATCCTCGGTGAGCACCTTGATGGTGGTCGATATCAAGTGTTTTCCTCCGTCGGGAAAGGGATGTTTGCCAATGTTGTACGTGCCCGGGTGCTCCAAAGTGACACTGGTGACAGTGGCAAGGAAGTTGCAATCAAAATAATCCGCAGCCAAGAGTCAATGTTTGTTGTTTCATGCCCATTTTTAGCTTTGAGGTGCTCACGAATGGTCAGGTATAAGGCAGGACAGAAGGAGATTCAAATCCTGAACAAACTAAGGCAGTCGGACCCAGAGGATAAGAAACATGTAGTCCGCCTGGAGCGGACTTTCGAGCACCGCGGCCATCTATGCTTGGTTTTCGAGTCACTGAGGTTGTCTATTGTATGTTTCTTCTGACGTTACGCTAATATTTTGGGCGTATAGCATGAATCTTCGTGATGTCGTGAAACGCTTCGGTAAAGACGTTGGTCTGAACATCCGCGCTGTCCGCGCGTACGCGCAGCAACTTTTCCTAGCATTGAGTCTTTTGCGGAAGTGCAACATTATGCATGCAGATATTAAACCTGACAATATATTGGTACGTTTGCTGTACCTGCGTGCCCGAGTTCTCATCATCAAATTTTGACTTAATCTCCACTCAGGTCAACGAGCAGAAGACACAGCTAAAGCTATGCGACCTTGGCTCAGCATCTGATGCTTCAGAGAATGAGATTACACCTTACCTCGTCAGCAGGTTTTATCGCGCCCCAGAAATAAGTAAGCTTTATTCACCACTATTGTTACGTCCTCTCCATTCACATCTCATAGTCCTCGGCATTCCATATGACCTGGCTTTGGATGTGTGGTCCGTTGGCTGTACACTTTACGAGCTCTACACGGGAAAGATATTGCTTCCCGGCCGGTCAAACAACCAAATGCTATTGCTTATGATGGAGCTGAAGGGCCGATTCAATCAAAAGATGATAAAAAGGGCAAAATTTGGCGATGTCTATTTCGATGAGATGGGTGGCTTCGACAGCATCGAGAAGGATAGGGTCACAGGAGCAGTCAGTGAATTCCCTTGTGCGCATGGTGTAGAATCTCTTGCGGTTACTCATAGGATTGTTCCAGGATGTAGTACGCAAGGTGTACTTTTCGAAACCGACTCGCGATTTGCGCGCAAGGCTTATGCCGCCCTCGTCTGCACAAATGAAGGATGACGAGCGCAAGCTCCTTACGTCGTTCGTCGATTTACTTGACAAATGCCTTGCCCTCGACCCCGCAAGGCGTATAACTCCAAAGGAGGCGCTCGTACATTCGTTCCTCCGTGGCTGAGTTGGTGTATTGACATGACGGAGACCGTAATGTCGATTGCATGATCTCTCCTTGGAGTCTTGCACCTCTGTATGTAAAGCATATACGATACTGAACATTCTAGTACATGTGCGGCCTTCTCAGCGTCTTAATGGCGTGAGGACATTCTCATCGTGATTTTTTTTTAAAAGAAAAATCAGCATTTTGTAAAGCGCTGCATGTTTACAAATAACAAGACGTGCTTGACTGCGCTGGCTTCTAGTTATTTAATGCGCTCTGTGTGACGGGTGTGAGAGTAATGTAATTAACTGAAAGAGTTGGGGTGTGGGGGAGTGAGATGGGTGTGGCTGCAGTTAACTACGTTAACTAGTGTGGGGCGATCGCCCGGGGCGCTCAGCCATGATTACATGATCTTCCGGGGGGACCTGACGTCTGGGCCGGACGCAACCTGCGTTTCCTCAATGAATTGGGCGAGAGCAGTGCCTCCAGCCTTGGTGCCAAGTATGGTGCTTGGAGAAAGCGTCTGTGTGGCGGGTCTGAGCCAGTGATTGCGCCTGCCCTGAAAAGGAGGCAATGTGCGATAACGTGGGTGTGTCTTTAAGGCGGCCTACCCGTATTGGGCAGTTGGCAGCCGTGTGGGTCAGGCACGCGAGGCGGATGTCTCGCATTGTATTCCCTTGTGAAGGCGTGCTCAGTGAGGAGCCTTATCGTGTGCAAAATGCAAAATACCGGTCTAGCATATCCTGTCATCGACTCATCATGAATTGACACGTGAATGTATTATCAGAGAGGCAGTACAGCTATCGCGGGGATCTCGGGCGGCTCGATGTTGTAGCGGGGGCCGTCGCTTGACGGCACAAGCTCCTGGCTACTAAACTACTGTATTAGTATAAAGATTGGGTTAGAGGCACCAACGGTCCCCTGGCGCTAGTCCGGCGCTTGGCCCTGTTATGCTAGCGCTCACAACCGATAGTGACGTCCAGGCTGATCGTGCCAGTGTTCGCCTGCTTTGCCTCCTCCAACTGCGTGCTCTCTCCTGATATTTGAGCACAGATCCCGGTGTCTAGGCGGTGGTTCTGGGAAGCTTGTGTTGTGTTCTTCTATAAAGACTACCTGCTTCTTGTGCCCGGGAGAGATGAGAGCCTATTATGATCCTTGGACGCATGACCGGATGACCCATCGTTCCCTCTACAAAGTCAATCTTACGGCGCAAGAAGAACTGTCCCAACCCGGCGGATTCGGTTTACACTCATTATTGACGTGAGGCATGACCCGGCAATACGAATATGCTTAACCGATCTACTCCACTCCCTCCTTTCCTGAATGTGATGTTACACTATTTATTCTGGTGGTGTAAACCATGATCAGAACCATTTTCTAGGGGTGTGGATCCCGGCACAATGCGAGGCTTCCCGCATGCCAAGATAACCTGTTACTGTTGCCTCGAAGAACTACGCTTTTATGGAATCCTCGGGATTGGTCGCGAGCCAGACGAATCAAAGCGTTTTCCATTGCTTCAAACCATAGTACCTTCTAGCGGAGAAATGCTGGATGGCTCGCAGTATTCCGAGAGAGGTCACGAGCTGAAGCCGTTCAAGTATAGTTCTTTGCTCCATATTCCTGGATAGTCCTGCGCAGGAGCATCCCTTCTGCTGTATGGGACCACATCTGCAATTCAGAGTGTTCTTTCTACCTTTGTCAAAGTATCATGGGTCCAAGCGTGGAACCTAAGTTTGGCTCGTCAGCTGGTTCATTCCATTGGAAGGCCTGGGACTGGCCTGGGCTCACTAGCGAGACGCGCCTTACGAGAGCGGCATCCTAATCGTTTGTGCTGGTCCCGTCCTAAAGAACTACTGTAGTGCGTGGCATACAGCAGTCCCTGTTGTACATTGCTGTAGCTAACGTCGCCTCCGCTCCGAAAGAGGCACCCCCCGTTCCATCCACTTTTACTTTTGGTACCTGCGGGGATAGCGCGGTCGGAGCAAATGCAGTGGCGGCCGTGGTGGTGAAACACCTTCACAGCCCATCCGTAATACAACTTGGGGCTTGCGCGGGGATAATCCCATCCTTTTTTGCGAACGATGTCGGCAGTTACTAACCTGGGCATCAGGAAAAGCCTATTAGGCGTCCAGTGTGCTATACCTTGGCTTGCCCCACCCGGGACATTCAAGTGCGAATAGAAATTATTTGTGGGCCGATACATCGACAAAGACTCGCTGTGGAGAGTACATGAGCTGACAGATGGGCCTGTTCGTTTGTATGGGCTAATCCTTTCCTCCGAATACAATGTCTCCTTATACAGCTGGCGCAGTGGCCACTAATACTGATATCGGGTGATCCACCTCATACAGATCATGTGCCATTTCTGAAATGCGCCAAAGTCGCAACGGCATATCTCGCAAAGTCTTGCGCGTGTACCGATACTACCCTAGGTCATTCGTCGAGACCCAGGTATAATATACGTTTAATGCTGGTGCGACAATATGAGTGTGAGTGTCCTAAGATAGCTCGCTCCGAGTCGCTGACAATCACCGGAGACCGCCGCAGCCTTGGAAGCCGCAGCAACCCATATGATTCGGGCCGGCTGTTGTACTCGGTTATTTCCACTCCATCCGGTGCGCAAGTTGAGTCTTCCAAGAATCAGCAGTCATTGACATTCCTCATTTTTTACATCAACTCGCCTTAGGTATGGACAAGAGTGGGGCCGTAATGTCACCATATGACCAGTCTGCCTCCATTTCGTAACATTACTTCCCATGTCGGCAATCATGCGACACCGGGTGGTCCATATCAGCCCTCAAAGTTGAATGGACACATTCCTTCCGCTTGCCTTCCCACTGATCATGAGACATTCTTCAGGATCGCTAGAAGTTTATGATATCTGGGACTCTTGATTTCCGGAAGGCTTGGTAGGCCTCTTGCACGTATAGGTATTCCATCCTGCGCAACCTAATTCAAAGTTTCAGTTACATATCTAACAACATTATGCAACGTCGGATGCTCCATATAGACTTTGGTGCGAACAACTGGTGGGTCATTTCTGTCGAGCTTCGTCAAAGAATGCTGAAAATTCACGGACTATCATCACTTTCTCCTTGCCCGCGATAGGCTGCAGAGTGGTGTACACGAATGGTACGTGCAATATGATGTTTCATACCTGAAGCAGACAAGAAATGATGGCAGGTTGCCACCGAACTAACTTATCAGCTAAGTGATCGCTTCCATGGCATTGCTTTTTCCCATGCCTCAGCCACATCTGAGCTCTATATATGCCCTTTAGCGCATGGCTGGGATCTAGAGGTTTGCGAGGCTGTTCAGCGTTATGGCGCTTGCATGTGAGCCCTCGTTGAGATTGTTCGCTATGATCAGGAACAAACTGATTTTAGGCTAAACCGTTTCATATAGACATGTCAAAAGTTGTGACTGGGCTGGAGAATTCGCAACAGCCGTTGGAGGGTGGTGCAGAGGCCTAGTATGCAAAAACCTAGGGTCGGGACAGAAATACAACTTCTGAAATTGGTGGCGTGATGACGGGTTATCAGCGTTCCGACTCTCCGACGCCGAACCCGGCTTATGAAAAATAATAACAAGGAACTGCGTTACAGATTCGTGACGCTAGTATATCGGTCATCTCGACCTATAGACTCGCTACTCAGTTGCAATGTTATTTCGCCGCACCTGAACAGACTGAGTGCGCTTTCCAGACTATTACCTTCACTGTATCAGCAAAGATATCCCGTGCCAAATTTTCCAGGCTAATCGTCCTTCGAAGGCCTTCCCGTCCGATGTTGTGAGGCAAGCGGCGGGGGGATAGTGGCAACATCCCGAGTCGACCTTTCTGGCGAGGCTCGTAATGCCTATCAGTCTGATATAATCCTTCCATGACTTATCGCTGCCATTGGTGCGCTACTGCAGATTTTAGGAGACCACAAGCTCTACTTTGCGTTATAATACGAAGGGCTCATCTCCCACACGAGATACCCTAGTAGTTAGATTCTGACGGAGGATGTAACATTGACGTAGTTGGTTTGGCCCGCGAATATTTAACGACATCCCAGCGGCTGCCAGTGTGAGAATTTACATGTGGTTCCTGGAGGTCCTGGAACCTGCTCATTGCTCTGCACACCTCGAGACGAACGCTCATAAATTTGGTAATTGCCGTCGATTGGCGGAAGAGCGACTGAGATTATGAGGTGTGACCCTTGCAAAATGTGCATCATGGCATGCTAAGCTATGTCAGTTCATCTCACGTCTCACGATTGTAGTGTATAGATGGAGATGAATTCGGGAAGTAGCAATGTACGATTACTATACAAGATCTGTAGTTTAATCACGTAAGTACCAATAAACGAGTCCATGAGGAGTAGCATTCGCATAGGGCATATAAAACAGAGGGTGGGCCATCCAATTAACCCCTTCTAGTGCGACCCGAGCAGGAGGGACAGTAACCTGATATTTGTGGCGCTGCAAAGAGGTTGATCAGTAATGATATGTGTAATTTACACTCTACGAATTGCGAACCATATTGTTCCGGAAATTGCCGGCTGGGCGGGAATTCCGAATCAGAAGGGCATACATGCACATGATAATGCAGAAAATGGATCAAGTCATCATTTTATGAGCAAGCAGCCTTGAGAATTTACGAAAGGATGCTTACTACTGCCAGCAGGTTTTTTTACAGTTGACACAGTTGACGGGGTGGAAAGGGCTTAATCGACAGTGCGTGTCTGCACATTGAATCTGTGTTGTAGTCAGCCTCCTAGGCTCCGGCGAGGGGAAAGGCGACTAAGCACGCACTAATTCCTCCTTCTGGGTAATAATACAAATTAGGTCATGAATTTCACATGCACAATCACTTACGAGATCAACGGCGTGACCACAATACATGTAGATATTTTTGACGCTAGGAGATAATGAAGCACATGCTATAGTGCAGATGAAGGCGGATTTACCGTCTAGAATGACACATTGTTATGTGCTAGAAATTGGGCAGGGATCGGCGAGGCGTCTTGGTGGAAGTCGGATATGGGACGGCTGGAGAGAAGGTATCGTGCTTGCTTATATAGGGAGAATCAAGCAAGCCTTCCGATGAATTGGTGCCGTAGCCTCAAAGTTTGAACTCGGTCCCAACGCGGTGTGATGGCTTCTCGTAACCGATTCGTTACAAGGCAAGATCACTGGGACGTGATGCTTAGCCTGACTGGGTGCCCGGGAACGGGGAACATACGTGCCATGATCCGTGAAAGCTTGGCCGTTAAATGTCACATAGTCACCCTTAAGTATGCATGGAAACTGCCAGATAGACGTGCAAGTTTGACCTGAGTGGTCGGACGTAGTGAGTGGCCAAATCTGAACAAAAAAAAAAAAAAAAAGTCAAATACCTAGAAATGCGCAATTCGGCAGAGCAATCTAGCAAGGCCCAGATCTTCGCCGCGGAACCGGCCTCGGCGCAGCAGCGAGGCTTATATGGGTCACTACCCGGTAAGTATGGATACGTGAACTGAACTCTACTACATCGTGTGTGTGATCGCGGGCAGCTAGGGGTCACTATATTGGTAATCGAAGCTGGGCAGTAAATTGAACACATAAGTCTCAGCCTCAGCCGAAAACAGGCTAAACAGCATCGTATCGTATTCTTGGCTGTGCCGAGGCTGCCATGAAACCATCGTCATGGCTTTGGACTTCAAACAACGTGAGTTCACATGCCATGAGGTCCAACACTCGAATGACTCGCAAGAACACCAATGGGGGATGATGCAATCGATGATGTTTTATGGGCGCGCCCTATGGATGGCAACCGAGGGTAAAACTTGAACGGGCTGTTTTCGGTTGCTCGGAAAGTCATCATTATCACTGTTTCGTACAAGTCGCCACAATAACAAGAGTCCGAGTTATCCTCTCCGAATTGTCAAGTAGTAGAGTATCCATATACTAACTTCCATTAGTTAGTCGAGATGAATCTCTTAGGTCAATCTCAATCTGAGACAGACGGCTCGGCTCGAATGTAAATTTAGTCGGCTGCAATTTGCAAATGAGCCACAACCACCAATCGCCGCTCGAATCGGACCACTCTGGTTCTACACATAACTGTAATTGCTACAGCAAGTGTGTCATCCATCCAATTCTTGTCTGATCGCTCTATATTTCCTGCGCCACGTCTTTTTTTTTTTTCTTGGCTTGACAGCGTCGCGTTGAGAAGGCTCTAATTGTCGTTCTTTTATTTCAGTGCACTCCCCTGATAATTCCGGTGTTGCAAGCCCGCACGAAACATATACGGGCCTAAAATATCCCCGTGTACATTGAAGAGAAGGTCTGTCAGTGCAACCGAATATCCTCGGCTCAAAGAAATGTTCGGATACCATGCTGTTTGACGTGACATTTACTGCACTTGGTATCAGCGCTTGAGCTAGCGACATCCATTGCTGCCACAGGAAGAAAGGATTCACGAACGGTTGGAGACTGGGACCATGTGTGTATGCCTTGTCCATGTCCATGCTCTAAGACTGCCCAGACACGCTCTGTGTGACACGCTAAATGAGCCCTTTTTCGGAGCTTATCGGGTCATGGAACCGGCAGTAAGGCTAGGAATGCAAGCAAGCGGTAATAGGTATGAGCTGGCCATCTTTGGACATCTTTGCCCCTTCCCCCCTCCTCTCGCCTACTGGGCCAAAGTCTGCCTGGCGTCGCGTGTGAGAAAGTCATACGCGTGTGCTAATCACTCCCCGGCTAGACAATTGACACAGTCAAGATTCGACTCATGGATCCGGAGATAAGAAGCCGCTACTTGAAAATTCTGTGTCGCCGCGTAGTCCACCTCAATAACAATGGAAAATATATCAACGATCTCTTACGTCCAGAGTGTTACAGACCAGATTGATGGATTGAGGCTTTTCGTGGTCTCCCAGGTTAACAGCGTCCCGTGAGGTTCGCGCTCATTTGCCAGCAGGGGGAGAAAGTGCGTGAATTGACTCATTTAAAGATGGTCTAACTGTGATTGACGGTGAGCTACGGTTGGATTTTTATCCATCCATTCCATCTACTCCACCCTTCAACGACGTAGTTCGCCCAAACACTTATTGAGTCAACAGCCACGAGTAATCGGATGCCTTGGGGCCAATCCGGCCTCGGGATATAATATACTCTGATGCAAGTTCTTGTTATCGGCGTAACGTGATCCATCCCAATCAGTCGTCTGATGTCTTCCTGTAGTCCATGGTGATAAAAATAACATTAACAATTAAGCGGAAGGTACTATACACACGTACACACTAAACGCGCTCATTTGCAGGCACAATCTCCGCTGAAGCCGAAGCCTGCGATTGCAATGCCCGTTCAGGAACGCCAACCTGGTATTCCTCTACAACAGGCACGTTTTTGATCCTGACGGCAAATTCCACGTCACGATCGGGTTTGTCATTTACACGTAGTAAATGCGCCTCGACGTCAAACTGTGAACTGTGGCTAGGTGAGGACTCCCCACTATTTGTATGGGACAAACATTTCCCTGGCGGTGGTTGTGTCGATGCAGCGGCAGGAGTAAATGCATTCCCATTTCGAGAGAAGTTGGGCGAGGAAAGTGGGGGAATCCATGGATGGGGAGATGACGTGCGGATCAACGATCTGGAGGCCCGCGAAAAGTCCCTCTGTAGGGGCGACATCTCTGTCATCACCGCGCGGCATTTACCCTTGTCCTTGGCCCTAGGAGTGATCGGATTGATCCCATGTGAAGGATGCCGTGATTGAGCGTGCGAACGTTGCGGGGACGCGAGCTGGCGGAGGTCAATGACCGGTACATGTCCAAGGGTGTTTAGCGCAAGTGAAGCATCGAGATCATGTCGATGTGCATCGCGGTACAACCCGCTATCCGATCTAGGTGACGACCTTGGTGATGAAACAAGCTTTTCGGAAGACGGCAACTTGCGCCGCCGTCTAGACAAAGGACGTGGTGACTCAACAGGGGAGGGTATGTCGCGCAAGGATCGTTTGCGTGCTGATGGTGGGGAAATGTCATTGGGTCGAGACTCGGATCCCTTGTCACTCTTGATGTCTTGCGAGCGAGGGAACGGTGGGGGAGAGGGCAGGGAAGCAGAGAGAAACAGGTCCTCTACCTGCACAATCACTTGGGGCTTTGTAAGTAGAGGACGCGTGCTTTTGGCGGTAGAAAGTTGGGGGGGCGTAGACGTTCGAAGGTGTGAAGGGAAAGACGGTGGCAAAAATAACTAGGAAATCATTAGTGAAAAACAATAGGATCCTAATTTTAATCTGTCGAACCTCTGAGATTTGGCGTATATTCCCTGGGCCAGACGGTGTGGGCGGTGTGGACGAGGGTTTCGGTGCACTTTTGAGACCATCTTCCGGGGCGACTGGACACGACTTGGGCGCTATGTTTGAGCCACACGGGAGAGGAGTTGCAGTCACCCCCTCATTGTTGCGGTTCGTATCTTGAGGTGACTTTGGGTCTATGAGATCACGAAAATAGCGAGAGGTGGAGCGATGCTTGAGCGACGGATTCTGACCACGCTTCATTGTTCCGACAATGTCGCTCCTTCGGCGCTTTACTGTAGGAAAGTTGAGAGGCGGTAGTCGCAGGGTATCCTCAACATGTGGAGATTTATTCGACTCGGAGTTCTGGTTGTCAGCCTGAGAGAGTGGGACAGATGGGACATTGGCCTGCCACTTCTCAATGCGGTCACGGATTTCCCGGGGGTGGAATAGGGAAGGATAAAGGCTTGCGCCCTCGCCGGGTACGACTGCTTCTGGATGAGACCGTATGATCAAACACTCATGCCGAAGACTTCACCTTGGTTGTTCCGCTCGTAGGGATTAGGCAGCGGATGCGGGGCAGTACTTGCGGAGCAAACGCCATGCCACCTACCCCTTGTGCATCCTAGTTTGGCCAACTCAGAGACATGTCCCCACTTTCCACTACTAGTGTCTCGATAGGCGGTATCGACAGCAAGACGAAATTTGTGGCGGAGGTGGGTGACGCGGTTGGTATCGACAGAGTGGGAGGTGGGAGATGGTGGGCATAAAATATAGGGTAAATGAGAGGGAGAGGGAGACATGAGCGGCCACAAATGGAAGAGGTTGTTCGTTATCGGACAAGACACGTGACAAGGATAGTTCATCACAATCACCGCGAGGCAACACTCTCACTCACAAGTCTTGTCTTTCTTCCCATCATCATCTTGTCCTGCTCACTATGAGCAGGCGCGAGTCCCGCGTCTCTACGAACGAACGACAGAATGACGCCCTATTCGAGTTCGAAAACTGTCCGTTACTTCCCTTTTCTGCTCCCCTCATTTCCCACCTTCTCACTCCCCAATTCTATCTTACAGTCAAGAAGAAGTTCCTCCTCGCCAATAAGCACATCACAAAGTCCGTTCATCCCACTCTCTACTCCCTTTACTTGCTCTAATTCCTTCACCAGACTTAATTCAACACTAAGCCTCCGCATAGAAGAATTAAATGCACAGATTTCGGCCCTTCACGTTGAGAACTTGCGCCTACGTACCTCAGAAATTGCCCTTAGCTCTCAACTCAAGAAAGAGAAGGAAAAGTCCCAGCGCATTATCAATGACGCAGAGTCCGCCGTAAGCATTTCCGTCGTTTCTTCAGATCACATTTCGCCTGGACCTCTCTTATTGGATTCCTTCGTTTATTATTATCCTCCTACCTCATGCCCTGGAACTGCTGGCTTGAGTCAGAGCTGTATCTTCCTCTGCTTCCCTTGACCCGCGGATACCCTTTTCGACTACCCATCTTCTATCCCACTATATGTTCTGCACTATTTGGTCCATCCACCCCGAAGCGCACAGGCTTGGACGCTTGATGGTGCGTCAGTAGTCAGCGGGAGTGCTGTACCATTTCCTACATTGAACCGGATATTGTGGTACACATTTTCGAATTATCCAGAATCTTGTTGCGTAGTCACTTCAGCTATGAGCTAGCTTTCATTGTGGAGGTGACTTTCTCGCTTGATGCATTTCATATTAAAGATTCTCGGCAGCTTGTTCTAGTCATCTGTGCTAACTCCTGCTCCTCCAGATTCACAATTTGATGAAAAGCTTTGGCACGATGCGCAAGAATTTCAACATTCCCTCTCCAAAGTCGCCACCCCCCAAGAAAGATCCTTCTCCAAAGGCACGTCGACCTGTATTAAATCCCGACGCTTCTCCACATGCAACCCGCCTTGCGCGTCCGCCTCGTGTTCCCGAGATTTTTGAGGAGGACGAAGCAGGATCAGATGCACCTCGAGAGAGTGGGTCATACAGTCCACCATCCATCACACGCCGCAAGAAACCGCGTTCTACACCATCATCGCGCCCCCTTGCGTCGGTACCCATCCCTGGTCCAGCCCTTGCTCTGCCAATTGTCGCTACAATCCAGGTTGATATCGATGAGTCCTTGCTGAAGCACGGTACAAAACGAATATCACGACGCCAGAGTGGCCTCATCAATGTTGCAAGCTCCGGCGGAGGCCCTGGCTCTAGCTCGTCTAGAAGCCGTGCGACCTCCCCCTCGCCGCGACCACCTAGCCCCGCGTTTGGCTCCCCATTGCGACGTGACGCTGGGCTTGCTGAGGAGGAGGAAGAGTACGCAGCTGTCCATGGAAATCTACCGGCCAGTACCGATGAAGAGGCCCCCCTTGAGCGTGCGACGAGCAAAGGGAAGAAGAAACGTACGCTAACGCAGGCACAAGCTGAAGAGCTGCCAACGGAGGTTGGTCATGAACGTGGCAAGCGTCGTCTGTGTGAAGACCCCGATGCAGCAGGCCAACGATTGCAGGATGTGACGAACGCACTTGGCGCTCGTGTCCTCCTCCCTCCTCTCGACACAAATATCTCAGGTATGCCGCTTATTCGGACACCATATGTGGCATTGTTGATCTGCCCGCAGATCAGGACCGCCTGCGATCGCCGTCAGATACCGATTCAGACATGCCGTCCTCCGCACTAACTAGTTCTTCCCGCCCACCGCTCTCGACACCCGGGACAACACCCGCACCGTCTCACCTTCCTACCCCGCGCAACTCAAGTCCACCACCGATCCCCATCCCAGCTGCTGAATCCGAAGCTCAGTCGATGGGCCGCGAACGCCGCATGCGAAAGAGCATCAATTATGCTGAACCCAAGCTCAACACGTACGTCTTTGACAGCTAAACGTTCGTCGGCGCGTGGTTTGATATTTTCTTCTGTACCTGCAGAAAGATGCGCAAACCCGATCCCTCGCCCGCGCTGATGAGGCGCGTGTCTTCTCAACGGCCTGCGGTAGACGACCCATGTTCATTACTCGAAGATACCCCTACAACCATCGAGCGACGACGCAGATCGCGCCCCCGCTTGCCTGTCGATGACGATGAGGAGAGTGATGGTGCCCAGGCAGACGACGAACCGCTTGCAGGATCTAGAGTGCGTACAGGCTTAGCAAATGTCGATATACGACGGCGGAGCTCGGCGGTCTCCTCGTCTCGGCGATCGCTCCTCGAGGGTGATGAGGGCCGACGGCACAGCATGCTCGTGTGAATAATACACAGTATATACTCCTCTATGTCTATGCTTCCCCCCCCCCCCCCCCCCCCCCCC